>CABHPR010152167.1:0-15411 GCA_902168415.1 Peromyscus melanophrys | reverse complement strand
GTGTGTGTGTGTGTGTGTGTGTGTGTGTGTGTGTGTGTGTGTGTGTGCTTTGATGTCTGTGGGCGTCAGACGAGCACTGACTGACCTGCACCCCTACTAAAGGATTTATGTTTCTTTACCCATCTTTGCTTCTGACTGCTCCTTGCTGCCCGTGTCTCCCACGGCTCTAGATTAGAGTCCCTGGCTCTCTGCCCTGAAAGCCATAATGAACGTCGACTGGTTTCTGAGCTAATGTAATGAAATCATCAGCACCTCATCCACTTTCTTAAAATAGGTTCTTTTCTCTCCTCCTTCCCAGCACTGCTCCTTAGCTAATTTAACCTGCTCATCTTTGCTCCATCCATTTACTTAAAATAGAAGACTGTTTTCTGCCGCCTCGTTCATCATCCTTTCCAGTTCCAAACGGAACTCAGTGAACTGTAAAACATAATTGCTTCTTTCTCTTCTCTCTTCCCACCTGACATTCTAATGTAATCTGGACCACCAGTGACCTTCAGAAAGTCCCCTTCTCTGGCTACCCTTAAGTATCCCTGGGGCATTGTTTAATCCTGTGCCTCCACTGCCTCTCCTGAGGCAGCCGTGCTTCCCGGGAAGACTTGGGGGCACAGCTGGGATCTCTGAAGCTGATTTTCCGTGGCTCTGACAACGCGCTTGCTTTTTGACGATCGATATCATAAATCAGATTGAACATGTGATTTCACGACTGGGGAGATGACTCAGTAAAGCGCTTGCTGAACAAGTGCAAGGATCTGAATTTCAGTTCCCAGCACCCACGAAAATGCTAAGGGGTGGGGGATGGCTACCTTTGTCTGTAGCCCCAGTGCTGGGGAGAAGGGGGACAGACATGAGTAGATCCCAGGGGCTCAATGGCCAGCCAGCCTAGCCAAAATGGCAAACTTGCCTGGAATGCCTGAAGCCCTTGTTTCAGGCTCCAGCACCGCATAATAAACTGGGCATGGTGGCACAAACCTGTATTCCCAGCCTTGGGAGACAGGGGAGGGGTGTCAGAAGTTCCTGGTCATCTTCAGCTACATAGTGAATTGGAGGCCAACCCGGGATACAGGAGATCCTGAAAACCCCAGCTTGGCTCTGCTTGTTCACTCTCTGTCTGTCTCTGTCTCTTTGTTATTTGGAGACATAGTCTCACTCTGTTGTTCAAGTTGGCCCGGAACTCATTATTTAGTTTAGTTTGGCCTAGAATATGTGGTAACCCTCCTGCTTCAGCCCCCCAAGTGTTGGAATTACAAGTATGAGCCACAATGCTTAGCCTAAAAAGACAGGTTTCTTAATAAAACAAGGTTCTCCCCAAATGGCTAGCTGTCGCAGATGAAGAGTCCTGGGACCCACCCTCCCTCCCCACTCTCAATAAAGGATGCCATTCGTTCCTGCTGCCTGGCTCACACAATCAGGTTTTCACCTTCTGCTAAGCCAGGTCCGTCAGCCAACAACGATGCCATTATCATTACTGTTGCTGTGGCTCCCGAGAGAGATTCTCATGTAGCCCAGGCTGACTCTGACTCCGTATAGCTGAGAGCAAGCCTGGACTGCCCCCCCTTTCTCCACTCCCCGAGTGTGGAATTACAGGGATGCTTCGGCCCACTCTGGCTCATGTGGTGCTGGGGATGAAGCGTGGGGCTCCATGCATGCCGGGCAAGCACTCTGCCAGTTGAGCTCCATCCTTCCCCAGTCCAAGGATATTGCTTTCGTCATATTCATTCTTTATTTATTGTCTGAGGCAGGCTGTCATGTAGCGTAGGTCTGCCTGGAACTCATATGTACTGAGACTGACTCACTTTGGATTCCTGAGCCCCCCGAAGCACTGTAATCCCCTTAAGTGCTGGGACCGCAGGGTGGGCCGTTGGGTTCAGCACATCCTTAACTAATACACGGAATGCTGGTTTTTCCTACTTCCCCCCTCTGCTTGCCGCCCAGTTCCCTTACAGCTAAACTTCCTAATAACCATCTATAAACGGCTTCCATTTTTCCTCTCTCTGCGCTAACCCTACACCAACAGAGTTTTGTCTACTCATCCCACCAAACTGTCCCTGTCAGAATGAGTTCCCTGTTGATCACGCCAGTGGTCAGTTCCCAGTCCTCATCTTTCCCAGGCTATGGCATTTCATGTCTTTAGTCATATTCTTCTTCTCCATGTTCATTCTGCCCTTTACGTGTAGACTAGAGTGTCTGCTTGGTTTTGTTTCTGCCCCCTAGCTGTTGGTGTTATGTATGTGTGCATGTGTGCATGCTAACATGTATGTATGTGGATGTATACACATACCAACACCACAGTTGTTTCCTACTGAGAATATCAAATGCAATTTTTTTTTTTTTGGTTTTTTCGAGACAGGGTTTCTCTGTGTAGCTTTGCGCCTTTCCTGGAACTCACTTGGTAGCCCAAGCTGGCCTTGAACTCACAGAGATCCACCTGGCTCTGCCTCCCGAGTGCTGGGATTAAAGGCATGCGCCACCACTGCCTGGCATCAAATGCAATTTTTAAGGACCCTGCAGTGGAGGAAACATCCAGAGTGGAGTCAGGCCTGCACCGACAGCTGGGTCTCTGTACTCAGGGACTGAGCCACAGTTAAGACATCTAGGACAAGTACTCGAGTTCTGTCCATGACAGGAATGTAGCTCAGGGAAGCCTGCGTAAAGGACGAGTGGACTCCGCAGCTCCTGGGAGAAACCCAACATGATCTCAGTGGCAGAAAACTGCCAGGCAAATCAATTTAGTAATGAGATTTCTGGAAGAGTTTGAGGTGCAGTGTGATGCCTTAGAACCAACCTCCCCCACCCCCAGAGCCTCTGAGGCCACCCGAATGGCCATCCTGGACCTGTGTAAAGAGAACAAGTGACAGATGGCCAAAGGTGCTGCCACCTCAGACTGTAGTGACACCCTGGCCCCAGGCCACTCCTGTCCCCACAGGAGGATGGGGAAGAGGAAACTGTGTCCAACCCATTTTAGAAAAGAAAGGGGGCCAGAGGGTGGCAACAGCGAAGGAGACCGACTGGACGCAGAGGACAGCGTGACCTCAGCAGAAGTGCCAGCCCAGGCTGACAGCTGGGCAAAAAAGAGGACCAGCAGGAGCAGTCAGTGTTGGGGGAGGGGACACCACTGTGCCATCTCAGCCCCTGTGGAAGGGCCACACAGAACGGCACAAACATGAGAAGCAGCCCAAGGGCCAGATTGGGGATCTAGGTGGAGCAACCATGCTCCCGAGTGGCAGAATCAGTGACCTTGTGTGAACAGCGTCCCTCCTCAGGGGGAGCTCAGAACTGCTGCAGTGCCAAATGGAATCTCAGAAGTGGCCCTGAGCTGAGAGGATCCCAGAGCAGAGGAGGGGAATGTCACACACAGTGGCTTCATCTGATGTGTGACACTATGTGACAACTTCCACAAGCATGAACGGGACCCCAAAGGGAAGACTTTCCAGAAAGGCCCAGGGCTTTACGCTGGTGCTGAGAGCTCTCCAACCTGAAGAAAGTTAGGCCTGAAGGCCAACACCCAGGAGGCTGAGGCATGAAAATCGAGAGTTCAAGGCCAGTCTGGGCTATAGAGAAAGAGCCTGTCCCCAGAGCAAGGGCTGGGGTACAGCTCAGAGGCACCGTGCTTGCTTAGCATACGCAAGGCTTTGGCTATCAGCCAACGCCCCCCCACCACACACACCTCTCAATGTTAAGGTGACTTTACCCCCAAGCAAGAGTATCTTAGGGACATTCATAATTATACCTGGCTTCTGACCCTCCTTTAAGAAAGCCCCACTTCATACAGTGGCTAGGCTCAGGTTTCTGAAAAACAAACCCAGGAGCTAATTCTGCGGATGATTAATTGTAAGACAATGTGAACTCACAACTTCAGAGAGTCCCTTTTATTCTAACAAAGCGTCGGTTGGGAAGAAGAGGACTTTGAAATTGGTGTGGGGTGTCTGTTGGCGGAGAAAGCCACCTGCCATCCTTGCCTGAGAAGGGTGGGAAGTAAAGGACAGCAGATTTGTAGGAATGAAGCTGAGATAAGGACTTTTAAGGTGAGTCTTATTAGAAGAGTGACAGCCATGAGGCCCCCACCCCCACCCCCAAGGGAGAGACAGATCCGGTATCTCTCTTCAGTTCCAAAGAACTGCATCGGGCCAGGCGGTGGTGGAGCACGCCTTTATCCCAGCACTCGGGATGCAGAGGCAGGCAGATCTCTGTGAGTTTGAGGCCAGCCTGGTCTCCAAAGTGAGTTCCAGGAAAGGCGCAAAGCTACACAGAGAAACCCTGTCTCAAAAAACAAAAAACAAACAACAACAACAAAAAAGAGCTGTGTTGGGGTTCTGAAGAGAAAGAGCCTTTAGGTCCCAAGAACAAAAGGCATTTCTTCTTCTGACCGGTTTCTGGGGCTGGAGGGGTCACAAGGAGTCACAAAGCAGGAAGGCACTAGATAAAAAGTAAAGTTATAATTCAAGGTTGTCTTGGGCCTGGGTATGGGAGGTGGTGGCCTTGGCTGGCAAGCACAAGTAGGAGGGAGGCCACAAGGACACACAGGCTTGCTTATCTGTGCAGAGACAGCAGCGAAGTGGAAAGCTCGATTTCTAAGAGAGGAGCTGCTGTGTCCTTCTGAACTGAATGAAACATTGCATCCTGGAGGGAAGCTCATTAAGACTCAGAGAGTTCTAAAGCAATGGCTCATACGACCCCTTTGGGGATCAGATGACCCTTTTGCAGGGATTGCATGTCAGGTATTTACATTAGGATTCAAACAGTAGCAAAATCATAGTTATGAAGTAGCAATGAAAATAATTTTATGGTTGAGAGTCACCTCAACACAAGGAACTGTAAAAGGTTGTAGCATTAGAAAGGGTGAGAACCACTGTTTTGAAGGGAGGCTCTTAAGACCAGGAAGTAGCTGGTGTGGTGGTGCATGCCTTTAATCCTCAGCACTGAAGAGGTAGAGGCAGGCAGATCTCTTGAGTTAGAGCCAGCCTGGTCTTCAGGTGAGTCCCAGAACAGCCAGGGCTACCCAGAGAAAACCTGTCTTGGGGGTCGAGGTGGGTGGTGAGTGAAGAGACTAGGAAGTAAACAACAGAGAAGTCTCTGGAAGTCTCTGAAACCAGATTCACACGCTGGTTATACAAACAGTAAGGACTGCTAAGGAGACTCTCCACAACCTGTCCAGCTGCATGCTAGTTTGGAAACGAGCTCCAAGGATACAGCTTCCAATGAGTCATCGCTCATGCTGGTGTGGCTTTTCAGTGGTGTGGCTTTTCAGTGGTGTGGCTGCCTGTGCGTCACCCATGCTTCTGTAAGTAACTTCCCATTCATACTCCTCCAGATAACCCCTACCAACTCATTGGTCCACTAAGCTAGACTGGTTTATGTTGGTATCCTGTCTGCAGAAAACAGACATTTGTTCACATCTCCCTAGGAAAAGCCTACAATGATGTGTTATCTAAAGACATGGAGTAGCTCAACAATTTGCTTGACTGTCCCTGAATCTTGGAATTGAAGGATGTGGGCTGAGAGGAAAAGGCCTGTAGTTGTTGGGTCAAAGACGAGGCTGTCCTGGTGGATGGCAAAGCTGAGGCTGTGACTAGAAAGGATCCCCTGTGGGAGTCCTGCAAACATGGCGACTGGCAGGGAGACAATCCAGGTGAGGTAAGAATGAAACTCTGAGGACGGGAGAGATGACGCAGGGGTTAAGAGCACTGCTCTTCCCGAGGACCCCAGTTCAATTCCCAGCACCCACATGGCAGCTCACAATTGTCTGTAACTCCACTTCCAGGGGATCTGACACCCCCACGCAGACATATATGGAGGTAAAACACCAATGTACATAATTAATTAAAATAAAGAATGAAACTCTGGTTCAGCTTGTTTTAGCAGCTGCCGGGCCAAAACTCCTGGAGTCTGATGCCAAGTAGTTTATTCTTTACATATTTAAATTTGATAAAACTTTGGAAAAAAGTTTCCCTCATGACAATTATCACAACAAAACTTTAGGCATGGCTACATCGAAACTCACTTGCGAAGCACATTTCTTTAGCAAAGCACCTGTGACCTCTTCCAACAGAATGGGTCCTATTAACTAAGAAACAGTGCCCAGGACAAGGGCCTTGTAATCAGCACAATAGAAAACTCTTTTGCAAAGTACATGGGACCTCTTTCATGAGGATGAGTTCTATTGACTGAGAAACAATGCTCGGGATTCTGGAGGATTCTGTGAGGACTGGCTTTACAGAATAGCAAAGATTACCAGGTATTAACACATCCATTCTCAGCCTTCTGGATGGAAAACGGGTGTCAATGTCTTATACTGAAGAAAAAAAGCCTGCGTATTTAACAATTCTGGTTTCTCTAGTGTTTATCTGTGAGCTCGTACCCTCTACAGTCACCTCCAGAATCATCAGTGCCAGCTTATGGTGTCCACACTTATAAGTTAGATGGGCAGTTGACGGAAATCTCACTTCCATCCAGTCATTTAGTGTCATTTGAAAGCTCAAGGCTTGATGGGCAGAATCTGACTTGAACTGCACAAGCGACTCTTAGCCCCTTAACCAAGTCCAATGCCTAAGCCTTTGTACTCTGAAAGCCAGCTCAACCAAGGAGAGCTAGGTTCCCACCAGAAGATCCCTGACACACAGCCAAAGTTTTGGATTGTAAATCTCTCTCCTAACCTTTCCCAGAGGGCCTTGCAGCTATTTGCCAGGGTGATGGGCTTTGGGAAGACAGATTGACCTGTGGTGGAGCTGGCACTCTTTCCTAGAGACCCAAAGGAATGCCAGGGCCCACCATCCACACAGAGCTTTTGAAGGTCAGGTGCTTGTCTGGCTCTGGCTTTGGTCCACTTCATGTTCACTGGGTTCTTGAATTTGCAGTGGGGTTACTCTTGTTCTGACACACATAACTGGACTAGAGATAGTCAGGAGCCAGCAGTCGCCCGACACTGAGGTCTTCAGTCTTAGAGAAAAAGTTACTGTCATAGAGTGGGCCAAATGGAAGCCACTGCGATCACCTCTACTTACCGGGTAAATACTCCTACCAGCTTGCTTCCCTGATCAAACTCACTCCGCGATAAACTTACTGACTTGGACTATTTTTTTAAATGTTTATTTAATTTATGGTGTGTGTGTGTGTGTGTGTGTGTGTGTGTGTGTGTGTGTGTGTATGTGAACATGCATGCATGTCTGCATATGTGTGGGTGCACATGTGTATGGATGCCAGGGGTTGATGCTTATGCTGGGAATCTTCCTTGATCACTCTCCACTTTATTATTGAATCGAAGCCTCTCACTGAACACAGAGTTGGTTACGGCTAGTCTGGCTACCTAGTTTTCCCCAGCCATCCCATTCTGCGCCCCCTGAGCACTAGGGCTACGGTGGGCACCAAACCCAGCTTTCCTACTCAAGTCATGGGGATGGAGGCCTCACACTTGCACTATGCCCACTGAACCGTTTCCTTGGTCTTTTCTTTAAGAAACAAAATCAGCCGGTCGGTGGTGGTATAAGCCTTTAATCCCAGCCCTTGGGAAGCAGAGGCAGGTGGATCTCTGTGAGTTGGAGGCCGGCCTGTTCTACAGAGCAAGGTCCAGGACAGCCAGGGCTACACAGAGAAACCCTGTCTCAGAAAAAAGAAAGAAAGAAAAACAAAAAGAGCAAAAGAAAGATACAAAACCTTCCTAGACATGCCTATTTATGAGCACGTTATTGATTTTTTTGTTTAATCACCTAGCACTCTAATGTGAAGTTGTCATGTATTTTTTTTTGCTCTGATTACAACCCTGTTGCCTTAAAAAAAAAAAAAACAAAAAAACAAAACAACAACAACAAAAAAACTCCATGTAACTGATATCGGGACTTCCCCCATTGGCCAGACTAAGGCTCCATCGAGGACGGCTCTCCCTGGAAAGCACTGAAGGAAGCCATCTTGGTCCTATGTCTGATTCCACAGGAAATCTTCCCAATGACTCTCCACCAAGGGTGATGCAGGAGCACCTGCTTCACTTAGCGACTAATTAGAAACCCTGAAGTGGCTTTAGATGTTTCAAATAGGGACTGAGCTAATTATGAAATTACTATAAAGGCAAAGGAGCAAAAGATGCAAGTGCCTTTACTCAGAGTCAGGGAACCACAATCTGAGCAGTTGGGGTGCTGCTGGGGTCAGGACCCTCAGAAGAAAGCAAATGGCTTTATAAATGTCCATGTTTGTCCGCCACTGGCAGCATCTAACTGTCCAAGCATGGGAGCCTGGGGAACACAGTTGTCAGGCTTCTAGCCTGGTGATTGAGAAGAGAAAACACAAGCCAAGGGACGAAGCTAACAGCTTCAGGTTGTGGGAGTTTCTGTGCTTTCCTGGTAACCGAAGAGTTTATGTCAGGGGTGGGTGGGTGTATGAGTGTGTGCAGGTGCATGTGGAAACCAGAGGCTGATGTTGGGATCTCCTCTTCATGAATCTCCACACCACCACCACCACCACCACCACCACCACCACCACCACCACCACCACCACCACCACCATCATCATCATCGAGACAGGGTCTCTCACTGAACCCCTGAACTTTTGTCTAGACTAGCTGGCCAGTGAACCCCTGGTATCCTCCTGTCTCACACCTACCGTTCAGTCCCAGCCCTGGGGCTATCGACACATGCTGCCACACCCAGTATTTACGTGGACTCTGGGGACCCAAACTCAAGTCCTCATGCTTATGCAGAAAGCACTTTATCAGCTGAGCCATTGTTGTGTGACCCTATTACTGAGGAGATGAGAACAGGCCACTGCTACACAACCGCCATCTTCTCAGCCCCAGAGTTTTTACACTGTTTTTTTTTGTGTGTGTGTGCATCTTGAAGATGGTGCCAAGGCCACTCTTTTTACTCTCTCTCTTTTCTCTCTTGAGACAGAGTTTTTCTATTTTTGCCCTGGTTGTCCTCAGACTCACTCTGTAGCCCAGGCTGGCCTCGAACACAGAGAGATCCACCTGCCTCTGCCTCCCAACTGCTGGGATTAAAGGCGTGCGCCACTGTGCCTGGCCTCTTTTTACTCTCTTAATGAGAATGATGAATTATATTAATGGTTTTCTTCTTACTAAAGCCTCTTTGCCGTCCTCTGTAAGCCCCCTCTGATCATAACGCATAGATAAAGGTATGCATACCTACTTCTCACCCACTTGCCCGTGCTGTTAATCTAATAATCCTTCCTTCTTCCTCCTCTCTCTCTCTGTGTGTGTGTGTGGTATATGTCTTTGTGTGTGCCCGTGAATGTGCAGATGTGCATTCACATATGTGCAAGTGCTGTGGAGGTCAGTGGCTCATGTATGCTTTCTCCTCTTTCTTTATTATTCTCTCTCTCTCTCTCTCTCTCTCTCTCTCTCTCTCTCTCTCTCTCTTGAGACTGGTCTCACTGCCTGGAACTCACAAGACTGGCTGGCCAGCAGGCCCCAGGGAACCTTCTGTCTCCCTCCCTGACACTGATATTACATGCACCTGTTTTTTTCTTTTCTTTTTTTTTTCTGTTTTTTTGTGGGTTTTTATTTTTTTTTTTTTTTTTTAATTTTTTTTTAATGTGTGCTGGAGATCAAACTCAGGTCCTCAGACTTGCTGGGTAAACCCTCTACCAACACAACTATATCCTCGGCCCATTTTATTCCTTTAAAATTCGATTTAAAACAAAAAAACTTTTTAAGAACTTGAAAGATTATTCTGCAGGAATATTTCTGCCATTCATGTTGCTTGTCCATCTGTGCTGTGTTTTTGTGGACTGTTTTTTTTATCTTTTGGGGAAGTTTGTCTTTTGTTTTTTATCCCGAGCGTGCACATGATGGTTTCTGGAAGAGCTTCCCCACAGGACAGTTTGAGTGGCCTCTGCAGGGTACTCTGGGTGTTTCCCATGGGCTCCAGCAGCAATTTGAGTATCAATGCCTCTTCGTGGGTTCCCTCACCTTATGGTGCCTCATACTCTGGAGACACTTCACCTTGAGTTTTTGGTTTCTTGTTTAGGGAGAAGTATGGCTTCCCCTAGTCCCGTTTTGTGGTTCTCCTGTGAGGAGTACCCCTCCTTTAGGCCACTGCTTTTCAGGGAAACTTATCAGTTTTATTCCCTGCTTGAAAGGGCCAAGGCTGTCTGTTATCTTCCCCTAGGACGGGTGAGCACAGCCCGGCTGTCAGGGTCAACATTTGTATCCGGTAATCTGCCTTCATAGTAGCTAATGTTCTTCCTGCCCTCAGGAGTGAGCTATCATTTTTTCTGCCCGGAAGGTCCTTAAAAAAAAAAAAAAAAAAAAGAAAAGAAAATTTCCAGTTACAGTTTTAAGCATTTCTCTATTTTATGCAGTATTTTTCTGAGATGAAAATTCATCTTATGAATTTTTATTATGCTGTGTTTTAGCATCAACACTGCTTCCCTCTCTGTCCACTCCTTCCTTGATCAACAGTGTGGGCTTCTTTATTCCTGACGTCCCCTCTGTTTGTTTTTGCTCAGTTACGTGGACCCAAGGGCACATCCACAGCAGGTGTACATTAGAGTCTCTAAGAGGTCCCAGCCATGTGCATCATTAGAGTCTCTAAGAGGTCCCAGCCATGTGCATCTGAGTATCAAGCTGTGACTGATGGCACCCCTGCCTGCTGCACACTTGTGTGAGCTCCCCACAAAGTCACTTACTCTGAGAGCACAATGGGACAGGTGTCTACTCCTTTCTCTGCTTAGTGTTAACACTTTGCTTTATAAAACTGCAAATAGCAACTCTTTTTTTTTAATAGAAATAAAGTAAAATATTTTCTCTTTGTTATCTAATTCCCCTTAAATATAAAAGAGCCTACAGTAAATTTGTCCTAAAGATTAGGTTTGGAAAATAGTTTGCACACATTAATGATTTTGTAAATATTCTTAGGTCAGAAAATGAAATATTAACATAATACCACAATATAATTTATTTCTGCTTAAAATTTACTACATTTATTTATTCATTTGCCTGTGTGTGGGTGTACATGGTAGAGGTCAGAGGACAAGTTTTATAGGTCACTTCTCTCCTTCCACCACGTGGATTGTGGGATTGAACTCAGGTGGTTGGGCTTGGCAGCAAGTGCCTTTACCCACCAAGCTGTCATACCAGCCCCATTTCTGCTTTTACTCCCAAGAAATTGCTGTTGTATGCTAGATAACGTGTGTGTGTGTGTGTGTGTGTGTGTGTGTGTGTGTGTGTGTGTGCTGTTCATCTGTGCCTGGAGAAAGGACTGGAGTCAGCAGAGGACACACCAAGACCAAGTTCTCAGCCTCAGAGGGACAAAGACAGGGGATAGGAAACAGGGACCGGGTAGAGAAGAGGTAATGGAGATGGGGCAGGACCAAGGACTGCCTCTGGAGAAAGTGCAGGCAAACGTGACCTGCAGGCAAATAGCAGTTTACAGAGGAAAAGGGGGAAACCGGTGTCAGGGTGAGTTGGTTACTTTTGATTGGACAGAGTTGGTTAGACTAGCATTTTGATGACTGGACCTTGGTGGTCAGCGTCAGGAGGAGGAAGTGGCCAAATGAGGGGATGGACCTTGGTGGCTAGCTTTAGGACTGTAATGCAATGGTTTAGCAAGGAAGAGGGAATGAGGGAGCCATGTTTGTCGTGCTCCAGCCTACTAAAGCCCTTCAGTGGGTGCACAGTTCACGGTGGATGTGTAGAGGTCAGAGGATAACCTTGACCATCATTCTTTGGGTACCTTTCACTTTTTGTTTGAGACACCATCTCTCACTGGTTGGAACTTTGCCACATAAGCCAGGCTACCTACCTGGCTGAGAGCTTCCAAGGACCTGCCTGTCTCATCTGTCGTCAGATGTCACTGGGATCCAAGGCACATGCACAAGGATGGCATTGTAATGCTGGATAACTCTTTTTTTTTTTTTGGTTTTTCGAGACAGGGTTTCGCTTTGTAGACCAGGCTGGCCTCGAACTCACAGAGCTCCGCCTGCCTCTGTCTCCCGAGTGCTGGGATTAAAGGTGTACGCCACCATCGCCTGGCTTTTTTGGCTTTTTGAGACAAGGTTTCTCTGTGTAGATCTGGCTATCCTAGAACTCACTCTGTAGACCAGGCTGGCCTTGAACTCACAGAGATCCGCCTACCTCTGCCTCCCAAGTGCTAGGACTAAAGGCATGTGCCACCACTACCCAGCTAATGCTGGATAACTTTTATTTACTAGATTTCTCTCACATTTTTTTAACAACATTATAAAGTCATGGGCTTTTTCTGCAAAGCACTCCTTTCTAAGTTGCCATATTAATAATCCACTAAATTTGAATTTGTCCTTGCAGAAATATTTTCTTTTTTATATTACTGGACAGTAGACCCAGGGCCTAATGCATGCTGGGTAAGTGCTGGTGGCATAAACCTTGGAGAGTGGGGTCTAAAAACGAGGCTGACTAAAGTCTCATGCAATAGCCAACTTTATTCAGAGCATCAGACAGTTTATACTCTGAGGGTGAAGAAGAGCCACCTGAGTAAAGTGTACAGTGACAAGGACAAGCCCCACGTGGCAAATAACATGTTTTTTCATAGAGGCACATGAGTAACAACAGCTGAGGTAAACTCACTCCTATCTGCCACACCTGAGAGGAACACACAAACGCATTCCAAGAACAGTTCTGTGTTTTTCAAGAAACTGAGGTCACAAGACTCTTGTATTGTTTTCTCACAAGCACTCGGAATTCCCCTCGTATGACTCCATTTTTTTTTTTTTTTATTGCATGTGTATGTGGAGGTCAGAAGACAACTTATGGGAGCCGGAGCTCTCCTTCTACTCTGTGGGTCCCAGGGATTGAACTCAGGTCATTGGGCTTGGTAACAAGTATGACTCCGTTCTTGAACTGTGTTCTGACATTACCACTGAGCTACACCTCCGTTTCATAATTTTTAATCAGCTTTTTAACTCTTACACTGTGTCCTCAAAGTTATGTGTCTTTGTGGTAGGATCTCATGTAGACTAAGCTGACACTGTGTAGCCAAGGATGATCTCGAACCTCTGATCCTCCTGCCTCTACCTCCCAGTACTGGGATTGTAGACATGTGCCACACACCCAGTTTACGAAATGCTGGGGAACAAACCCAGGGTTTCGGGTGTGATATGCAAGCCCTCTACCAACTGAGCTACATCCCTGGCCCTAATGCGTCTTAGTGACTGGCCTTTTCCTGCTGCAGAGCCAGCCTCTGCCTGTGTCCCCAACTCGCCACCTTTCTCACCTCCACACATTCTTCATTATTTTCTTTTCTCTCTTCTTCAGTTCCTCCTCTGAAGACTCAAATTTCAGGATTCCTGCTGCTTCTCCAAGCAAGAATTTCCTCAAACACCATGTTCTTGGTGAAGCCAATTTGTAATTTTTAACCTCAGTGGGGAATGGAGACTCACTCCTAGAATCTCAATGCTTGGGATACTTGAGGCATGCGGCCCGCCTGAGATACCCTGTCTCAGACAAAATAATAATGGTGATAAGAATAGATAATAAAAGTCCATCCTGGGACTGGAGCGATGGCTCAGTGGTTAAGAGCATCTGCTGCACTTGCAGAGGGTCTTCAGTTCCCAGAACTGCATGTAACAGCTCACACTGCCTGTAACTCCACAGTCTGGGCATCTGACACCCTCTTCTGTCTCCCCAGGCGCTGGCACACACGAGGTACACATAAACTCAGACAGGACATACATACAATTAACATTTCAACCCCTTCCTACTTCCCACTCGTTAGCCCTGTTCCTCCCTATGAATTTATGTAGTGAGTGTGTGGATGTGGCGGTTATGAGTCCCACAGGGCACGCACTCGTGGAGGTCAGAGGACAACTGGTGGGACCTGGTTCTCACCTTCTACTCTGTAGGTTCTGGGGAATCAAACGCAGGTTGTTGGGGTTGGCAGCCAGCACTCTTACTCACTGGGCCATCTCACCAGCCCTAGACCTGCCTATTCTCTCCTTAGCACTAATCTCGGATACATGCCTTCCTTCCTCACCCCCCCCCCAGTGCTATGACCAGATGTACCTCAGTGATTAAACATCTGTTAGATGACCAAGTCATGGCATCAGTTTTCATTTGTCCAATGCAATGAAAGCACTTTATTAGATATCTAAACTTGGTCAGTCATTAATTAATATTTTGTGGGTCTCAAGCTCATGAGTCCAAATGATCCTCCAGCCTCCGGCTCCTGAGTAGCTGTGACTACAGGAGCATGCCACAAAGCTCAGATCAGTATCTAAATGAAAATTGTGCTTTGTAGTTATGTATGTATACATCACACAACTATTATTTACTCATTGGTGTACATCACATTGACAAAATTGTGTCTATAGTAAAATCTGCAGGCTGGGCTCTAGCTGTGGGAAAATGTTCAGAAAGAGGAATTGAGTTCTGGATTCTTTTCTCCCTCTGCCTTAGCCCTACCTTCACGTGGGTAGCAATAGATGTGGCAAGTAGAGCAAAAGACAGCCCTTTTGTCTCTTCAACACTCCTGCTTGCTTATTATGGTCAGGGTATGCTGTCTTCTGAAACCAGCTGCTGAGAACTCCCACATTTATGCATTCTCTCTAGGAAAGAAAACTTCACATATGGTGCAAGAAGATTGTCCATTTTTTCTTTTTCCCCTTTTGAAAGATGGAGCCCAGGCTGACCTCAAACTCACTGTGCTGGCTAGTTTCTACATCAGCTACGTTTTGACGCAAGGTAGGGTCACCTGGGAAGAAAGAATCTTAATCTAGCAAATGCCTCTATAAGAGTGGCCTGTAGGCAAGCCTGTAAGGCATTTTCTTGATGATTGATGTGGGAGGGCCCGGCCCACTGTGGGCGGTGCCAACCCTAGGATGGCAGTCCTGAGGTGCAGAAGCTGAGCAACCCAAGAGAAGCAAGCCAGTCAGCCGCACTCCTCCATGGCCTCTGCTTCAGTTCCTGCCTCCAGGTTCCATGGCTTCCCTCAGAGATAGACTTAAGCTGTAAGGCAAAATAAACCTTTCCTTCCCTAAGTTGTTTTTGGTCATAGTATTTTCATCACAGCAATATAAACCCTAAGACACACACTTGCTATGTAGCCAAGGATGACCTTGAACTTCTGATCCTGCTTCACCTCCTGAGTGCTGAGATTACAGCCTGGGCAAGCACATTCAGTTCAGGCAATTCGGGTCTCCAACGTAGGGCTTTGTGCATGTTGGGCGAGCACTCTACCGACTGGGCACACTCACGTGCATTTCTTTCTAAAGTTTTAGAACTTCTCCTTTGACTCACAAGCGGCCCCACTAGTGCCAGAAAGACTTTGTTGGATCAGCCCTCAGAGTTTACCTCATACAGGGTCAGCTTCCTGTGTGTGCACATTTTGAAGTCTCAGAGAATCCAAGGATGAGAAAGAGCCACTATATATGTTTTGCTACTACTGTCTTGTCTGCACATCCATGAGTGTGTGTGTGTGTGTGTGTGTGTGTGTGTGT
>CABHPR010152166.1:25909-38698 GCA_902168415.1 Peromyscus melanophrys | reverse complement strand
GAGAGAGAACATGTGTACAGGCAGAGATTCAGTGGAACCACCTTTAGGGTGGTTCCTTTAGCCCAGGGCCTGGTCCTGGTGTGGGAAGAGGTTGGCTATAGGTTTTTGTGGGGGGGGGGGTTAGGAGGGTGGGAAGGGAGGTGGGTTTAGAACAGAGATGAGCTGGTGTGAGTCCTTCCTTCCTCAGTAAGTGCCAGGCTGTGGTCTCTGTACTAGCTCTAATATATACATTTTGACAAATTAAATATAATAATTTGTTTTGAAACAAACTAGCCTTGGACTCAGAGCCCTTGCTTCAAGCTATGGTTGCTGTGTCAGGCCCTGACAATGCTATACATTCATTTACTATCATTATTATTACTAATCTAGGGCCCGGGATTATAGACATGTGCCACTATGTCTGGCCCTGACGATGCTATACACTCATTTACTATCATTATTATTACTAATGTAGGGACCACTACCTCCCCCACAGAGGGCAGTTCTGTAATAATAACTCCAATTTCTTGTGTTCCAAGGACCAGAGTCCTGCAAAGGGCTTGCTGTATATTACTAGGTTAGCAATCATAGAAAGCCCTATGAGGCTGATTCTATTTTTACCCCCATCTTACAAATGAAAATCTCAGAGAGGTTGGGAAACCTACTGAAGGGTGGTCCACAGCCAGAAAACAGTAAGGCCAATGTGTGCTCCTCACCTGGAGTCTCCACATAACCTAACTTTCCTGGTGACCCTCCAGTTTCACCCATCTCCCCCAGAGTTCCTTGCTGGTTGATTCTGTCTCCATTTGAGGGTACCCAGACACTTGCTCATTCTTTCAGGCACAGTGGGTGGGGGTAGGGTGGGGGTGCTACTGTTTGCTTAGAGGGTGGGGTTTCGGGAACCTAGTGTCAGAGAACACTCATCCCAGGCAAAGGAAAGAGTGGGGGGAGGGGGACACTCCCCGGTGCCTTGCCCTCAGGTGTTAGCCTCCTAAGAAAGGAGAGGGTGCTCCATAAGGACAAGTGGCTGTATGGCCCTCTTCTTCCAGGATGGAACAATTGGAGGGATGTCCTGTTTGGGGGTCAGGGCTCAGCTGCATCGGAAGAGGGCAAGCCTAGAGAGAAAGCTCTTTTTTCTACCCCTTGACTCCCTGCTGGAGCTGGACTGGAGGGGAGCTGGAGAAGTTGGCTGGGTTGAGGTGGTAGCAGTTGAAGCTGGAGCCAGGCCAGCCCCTCTCCCGGGGCTCATTTCAAGTGGCTTCTTCCAGAACTGGTCTGCCCCGGGAGGGGAAGCGGGAACAGAGAGCCTTTTTCCAAGCAACGGTTCAAGGGTCTCCTTTCCTGGGCCCAGCCCGCCTTGCTCAGGGCAGCCCCCGATTCTTCCTTGTCGATCTCAGTGCTTACTCCTTATCTGGGCCGAGGCCAAGGCAGAGGCGCAAGTTCCTGGAGACTTTGTGTGGATCCCCAGACCCTATCTGAGGTGGTTCTTGAGCCTAAAGTAGAAAGGGATGAAGACCCTCAGCGCTGAGAGCTCTCCAGCGTTAAGGTTTTGTTGTTGTTGTTGTTTGTTTGTCTGTTTGTGGTAGGGCTGGGCATCAAACCCAGGGCCCAGCTCATGGCACACAAATGATCTACTAATGAACTACAACCCCAGGTTAAGGTTTTCTTTTTATCTCTCTCCTTGTTTTTTTTTTTTTTTTTTTTTGAGACAGGCTTTCTCTGTGTAGCCCTGGCTGTCCTGGAATTCACTCTGTTGACCAGGCTGGCCTCGAACTCAGAGATCCATCTGCCTCTGCCACCATGGGTGCTGGAATTAAAGGCATGCACCACTACCATCCAGCTTCTTTCTTTTAAAAATTTAAAAATTTCTTTTTCGTTTTTGATTGTGTGTCGCGGGGGGTGGGGGGGTTGCGGCGTGGAACAGTGTGAGTGGATGGGTGAGTTTGTGAGTGTGAGTGCGGGGACCTGCAGAGGCCAGACATTGAGTTTCCCTGCAGCTGGAGTCACAGTGAGCCGCCTGACATGGGTGCTGGGAATTGAGCTTGGATCCTCTGCAAGAACAGTGTGTGCTCTTAACCACAGAGCCACCCCTCCAACCCCACATTCATTATTTATTTTATTTACTTCTTTGTTTTTGGTTTGTTTTGTGTTTTGAGACAGGGTCTCTCTACATAGCCCTGGCTGTCCTGGAACTTGATAGATAGACCAGACTAGCCTCCAATTCACAAAGATCCATTTGCCTCTGCCTCCCAAGTGCTAGGTTGAAAGGCATGTGAGACCATGCCTGGCTTATCTGTGTGTGTGTGTGTGTGTGTGTGTGTGTGTGTGTGTGTGTGTGTGTGTACACATGCACGTGTGTGAAGTTCAGAGGACAACTTGTAGGTTGTAGGGATCATTTCTCTCCTTTCTCCTGTATGTGGATCCCATAACTCAGGCTGTCAGGCTTGGTGGCAAGTGTCTTGACCCTTGAACCACCTTACCATGCCTCAATCTTGGGGTTTCAACTGCTGCCATGGCTGGGGGTACTAACTGGGATGGCTGCTCGCTTTACCCTTTGCTGGCCCCATTAACCTGCTCATTCACACAGGATCCTATGGTGGGCACTGGAGTGTCCTGTGCTTTCTGGTACTCTCTTCCTCGGCAAGGCTGATATGGAACGTGGACCTGGTGGCACAGGCCTTTAACTCTTCTTCCCCAGGAGGCGGAGACAGTAAGATCTCAAGTCTAAGACAAAAATGAACTCATAGTGAGTTCAAAGCCAGCTAGTGCAGCTTAGCAAGACCTTATCTCAAAATAAAGGGATACAAGGGTGATAGCCTGGGGTTAGAACACTTGCTTCACACGAGTATGCCCGAGGTTTGAGCCTCAGCACTAAAAAGAAAGTCTGATGTGGAATCAGAGCTGGGAGTTGTCTTAGCACACGGTATCTGTGCCTTGACATCTAGGGGAGGGGGAATATTCCATTATTTCTGCCTCTTCTTTCTTAGAACAGAGGAAAGAGAAAGGGGAGGCGTGTGTGTGTGTGTGTGTGTGTGTGTGTGTGTGTGTGTGTGTGTGTGTGTTGTTGTTGTTGTTGTTGTTGTTTTGTTTTGTTTTGTTTTAGACAGAGCCTCACTATGTAGCCCTGGCTGGCCTCGAATTCACGAGGTACTTCTGCCTCAGGGGAAATCTTTAAGATAAATCACAGAGAAGATCTGCTTCAAAATACTTGTCATCAAGGCCAGGGAGACGGTTCAGTTGGGAAAGTGCTTGAGGAACAAATATGAGGAACTGAGTTAGGATAACCACTACCTACGTTCAAAAGCCAGATGCAGGTCTAGTGTGGTGGTGTTTGCCTTTAATCAGAACACTCAAGAGGCACAGGCAAGTGGATCTCTGTGAGTCTAAGGCTAGCCTGGTCTTCAGTGAGCTCCAGGCAAACCAGGACAGAAAAGGCCAGTGTGTCTGTTTGCATCTGTAATCCCTGCACTGAGAACAGGAGACAGGAAGATCCTTGGAGCTCACTAGCCAACCAGTTTAGCTGAATTGGGGGGTGGGGGCTCCAGATTCAGTGAAAGGCCTTGTCTTAGGAATCCCTGGGCAAGCTGGCTGCTAACTAGTCAAACTGGTGAGCTATGGGTTCATCAGGAGACTCCGCCTTGCTTTAAAAAAAAAAGTGAAGAGAGCAGTTGAGGAAGACATTGAACATCAACCCGCCACATGCAATCACACACATACATACACACAGCCCGTTAGAAACAAAACGAAAAAGAGCCCTCTGCTCAGAAAATAAGATGCAGCACAATTGTGGAAGATACCAAATGTTAACCTCTGACCTCCACACGCTTGTGTGCACATGTAAACTCTCACCTATGTGCGCATGGACTCACACCCGAATGAACATATACCACACACATACACAAATACTGGTCATCTCTGTGTGACTCACTTTCTTCATTTGCAAATTGGGAGGACACCTACTTCCTTAGGTTGTGGTAATGGCTGTATGCAGGAGTGGAAAGGGCCCGGTATAGGGCCTAGGTGCTGAATTAATGTTGGAATTGATCAGCAAGATCAGGCAAAACCTGGGGTGTTGGGAGGGTGTGGGAGACACTCTCCGTTGGTTTTTCTCTCGTTACAACTCTCCCATCCTGCACTTTGGGGCAAGCCCAGGCAGGGACCTTCAACTTGAACATTCTCTGCTCTGAAATGCCTCTTGGACAAGAAGAACATCCATGTGCTGGACGTGGGTATGCTTGGGGAATGAGTGTGTTCCACATCTCTGTTTTGAGAGAGGAACTATTTGGATATGAGCCAGGCTATGTGTGTATGGGTGTATGAGAGAGAGAGAGAGAGAGAGAGAGAGAGAGAGAGAGAGAGAGAGAGAGAGAGAGAGAGTGTGTGTGTGTGTGTGTGTGTGTGTGTGTGTGTGTATGGGTGTGTGTAGGCAGTGGCTGGCACCAGAATACTTGCTGATTAATCTTTGTCTTCAGCATGCCCAGCTCTGGTCCCTGGGAAGCTCCAGGGCCTGAGCTGGTGTCCAATGGGCCTGAGGGGGCAGAATCAGGCCCAGGAAGATGGATTTCCCTGTCCCCTCAGCTTGTGCCCAGCAGGGAAGTGGGAAAGGCTGTTTCATTATGTTTAATGGGATTATTGGGGGGGGGGGGGACAGTAGTCATGGGGCATTAGCTGCTAATTGGGTCCATAATAAAGTTAATAAAGCTCTTATGGTCTTTGCCATTAAGTATAATTAAGGGGGTGCTCTGTGATGAGGAGGGGGTGTTGGCGGGGAATGGGCACAGGGCTCTCGCTGGCAGAAAGGTGCTAGAAGAAGAGCAGGTGATTGGGAATCTGGCAAGCACGTCAGGGCTGGATATGTGCTGGCTTCCAGAGCCACCCCTGGCTAGGGTCCCCTGCACATCGTCTGGGATCTGGAGTGGGTGACATGGACAGAAGGAAACACTCTGTGCTGCCTGCACGAAGTCCAGAGGGAAGCTATTAACTCCTGCCCAAGACACCTCTGCAGAGACTCAGGACAGGGAAGAAAAAAGATTTCTGAGCACAGAGGGCAGAGAGAGCATGGCTCTGGTTTGTGTTTGCAATGTGAGCTGCCTCAGTTTCCCATTCTGTGATGCTATGCTTGCAAAGACGCCAGAGGCCCTGTGGTGGGAGAAACCAGGTGAATAACTGTAGACCTCTTCTTTGGTCTACTGGTTTTTACTTTGTGATTGCACAGGGAATGCTGGATGCCCTCTTCTTCCCTTGCAGAAGCTCACAGACTCTTCAGTCTGTTGGTCCCCGCCATTGAGTTGGTGGTTATGTTTCTAGAATTTTAGAGATACATTTATACATTTGCGCATGGAAATTGTGTTTTCTTCCTTCCTTCCTCAGATGGGATGGCACTTTTTCAATGATTTGTAACTTGCTCTTTTCACTTACATTTGTCTTTGTAGTCTTTGGAAGCGAGACATTGCAGGCCCTCTCTAGTCTTTGGCCACTCAGTATTCTGTTTCTTTTTGTTTGAGACAAGGTCTTGATATGTAGCCCAGTCTGGCCTTGAACTCAAGATCCTCCTGCTATGTTACAGGCTCACTCCACACTGGGCTTCTAGATGCTTGCTGCTCTACAGGAGGAATGTAATGTCTTTCATTTATTTAAACAGTTACCTAGTGATAAGCACATAGGTTGATTCCAGAATGTCCACATATGGACATTAGATCATTCTTGTGCTATCTTTGTGTATTTGTGTATTTCTGTGAGCTAGAAAACTGAACAGTTGAGTTGAAGGGAATACATAGTTTGTTTATTTTTGTGTACATAATACATTGTTTTGGAAGGCAGACCTCACTCATAAAGTACAGAGGCGTACAGCTAACTGTAGGACTTTATTTGCATTCATGCGCTCAGTTCCTCTTCCCACAGGCCACCACTGCAGGTTATGATAGGCTTTATTTTTTCAAAGATATTTTTAAGGACTGGGGATGTAGCTCAGCTGGTAGAGTGCTTGCCTAACATTCATGAAGCCCTGGGTTCCATCCCCAGCGCTGCATAAGCCAGGCTTGGTGGTCACATCTACAAACCTGTATTCAGGAAGAGGAGTCATGAAGATTGGAAGTTCAAGTTTATCCTTGGCTACATAGTGAGTGTAGTGAGTTTGAGGTCATCTTAGGATTTGTGAAACTCAAAAAAAAAAAAAAAAAAAAAAAGGCAGGCTGGAGGGATGGTACAGCGGTTAAGAGAACTGGATGTTTTCCTAGACGACTGAGGGTTCAATTCCCATCACCCACATGGTAGCTCACAACCATCTCTAACTCCAGTTCCAGAGGATCAGACACCTGCCTCTGACCTCTGACCTCTATGGGCACTGCATATAAGCGGTGCACAGACATACATGCAGACAAAACACCCATATACATAATATTTTTTAAAAATCTTAACAATAACAACACAAATCAAATTTGATTTGAGAGCATATTTGCATAGTTTCTTCCACCCCCAAGCAGTGGCACCCTGACCTCTGTTCTGTATATTTTTAAAAATCTACATTTTGCTGTTTTCATGTCTTTCAAAAAAAGATTTATTAATTTAGTTGCTTTTGTGGGTATGTGTGTGGCTGCATGAGTTTACACACACCACATTCATGCGGGAGCCTGAAATAGCCAGAAGGGGGCACTATATTCCCTGGAGCTGCAGATGCAGGTAAAGTCTGCCTGATGTTGGTGCCGGGAGCTGAACTTGGGCCCTTGGAAGAGCAGTAAGTGCTCTTCACCTCTGAGCCACTGCTCTAGCATCTGTCTTCCTAGTTAGAAGATCATTCTTTTTTAAAGATGTTTTTGTTTTTGTCCCAGAACTCACTCTGTAAACCAGGCTGGCCCCGATTCTTTGTGGAGACACGTGTGCTGTTTTCTTGAATGGCTGCATAGTGTTCTATCCTCGGCTGTTTTGCCAGCTCTATCCCTTAGCTGGATTCTTAGGTTGTTTCCAGTCCTCAGCAGTTACAATGCGGCAATAAATGCATACACAAATTTCTAAAAGTGCAGTTTTCAGGTCAAAAAATAAGTTCATTGAAATCTTTTGATATATGTAGACAGGATGCATGTTAAGATGATTGTGAACCAGGCATGGTGGCGCACACCTTTAGTCCCAGCACTCAGGAGGCAGAGGCAGGTGGGTCTCTGAGTTCTACTACAGCCAGGGCTACACAGAGAAACCCTGTCTTGAAAAACAAAACAAAGAAGGAAGGAAGGAAGGAAGGAAGGGAGGGAGGGAGGGAGGAAGGGAGGGAGGGAGGAAGGAAGGAAAGGAAAGGAATGAAGGAAGGAAAGAAGGAAGAAAGGATGAGAAAGAAAGAAAAGAAAAAGAAAGAAGGAAAAGTGTGCCTCCAGTTAGGTGTGTGGCTCAATGGTAGGGCATATGCTTAGCATGTGTGAGACCTTGGTCTCAACCTCTGGTATGAGAGGCGGAGATCGTGAGCCACTTTGCTGTCTGCCTCTAAGGACTGGTTTCTCCACAGTTCCAGGTCACAAGAAAAGCACACCAGCGAGAGCAAAACTTGGCGGCTGGAGCGGGGAGGGAGCATGGTGTGTGTGTGTGTGGGGGGGGGGGGGATGCATCACAGAACGCCACCGGGTAAACAAAGTTGTCAGAGCAGAGGGAGAGTTACACTCGGGGTCAAGGGTTAATGCGGATGGAGCTACTGGGACAAGCTGAGCAAAGCAAACAAAACAAGTTGGGGGAGGGGATGGTTCTCAAGCCGGTTCTCAGCTAGGGAGCGGGTGTACCTCTAGCCTGGGTTTGGCACTGCCCTTTCAATGTGCAGGCTCTGTGATTCTGAGGACCCTGCAGCTCAACTGTCTGTGCAAAGGGAGGCATCTTTCTGCTGCCTAAGGCCTCCTCACCCTAGGTGGGCCTGCCCAGTAGACCTGCTCTACACACTTCCAGAGCCCCTGGGGTAATCCCCCTGTAGCCGGTCTGAAGGCTTTGTGAGGAATTAAAGGTGAGCCGAGTGGCTGCCCTGGAGCCAGGCACAGCTTTTAGAGCATTCCTGGGCATTAGGCCTCTGTTGCAGGCTAGCCTCACCTACACCCCACTGAGCCCCCAGGGCTTCCATGCGTCTCGGCTCATGGCCTAATTACAGGTGTCCATGTCAGGGTCAGCAGCAGGGTTAATTTGGGACTTGTCCTGGGGTGGCCAGGGCTCATTAATGGAGCCCAAAGAGTCTGGGGATGAGCCAACCAAGCCTAGGATTAGAGGCTGAGAAGCAGTGTTGTGCAGGAGGCTGGGTCCAGGGGATTGAGACCAGTCTCAGGTATGTCCACACACTGTCAGAGATCCAAGTACAGTCACATTCACCCAGGCAAGTACTCTAGTGGGACTTAGAACTGGCTTCTCCGTTTTTTGGGGGTGCACAAAGATAGGCTTGGGAGGTCACCCAGGTGAAAACTGGCCAGCTTTTTCAGCCCCATCAACTGCTTCTGCCAGCTGCTTTTCCTGTCCCCGCAGGCCCCACCCAGGCCAATGATATCCCCTCCTTTTTTCCAGCACCTTTCCTGCTCCAGCCCTGGAATCCTAAAAAAAAAAAAAAAAAAAAAACCAAAAAAAACCCCCCAAAAAACC
This sequence comes from Peromyscus melanophrys, assembly GCA_902168415.1. Taxonomy (NCBI): domain Eukaryota; kingdom Metazoa; phylum Chordata; class Mammalia; order Rodentia; family Cricetidae; genus Peromyscus; species Peromyscus melanophrys. Next base: position 30,124 of record CABHPR010152166.1, on the reverse strand, counting down.
CGGAAGCTTTCCAGCACAGTAGCTCAGAACACTCCCTAGGGCTGGCTTTGAGAAAGGAGTAGTGTGTCCCCGTATTCTGCAGTCTAACCTGGTCTGGAGGGCCCCTGAGCCCAACTGTCAGCACGGCTCCCAGAAGCATTCCCACATCCACTCTGGGCCTCATGAAAACCCGGGGCTTTGAGGGGAGACAAGGTCATACTGCCCAGAGGTCACCAAAGAGGAGGAGGGGGAGGAGGAAGGAGAGGCTGATGGGAGCCAGGACTAGGAGGGCAGGGAGAAATCACTTAACCCCAAAGCCACTATTCATCTTTGGAACCCAGGCACTGATGGGGGCCAGCTGGAGCTGGCTGAAGACCCAGAGGCCCAAGTGTGGGAATTTGGGGAGGGGGCCTCCCAGGACTTCCTGGGTCAGCTGGGAGGAGAACATTGGGAACCTCCTTCCCTAGTCTGCCCAAGCCGCCATCCTTCCCTGGGGTGTGGAGACAGGACTTGTGGCCCTGGCTCTGCTGCCAAACAGGGAATGTTTCCCAGTGTTGGATTAGCGCTGGGCCTCCAAGCTGGCTGCCCGGTACTGTTCACTTCTAGGCTGTGGAGACAGCATGGAGGCAGAGGAGAGAGGCAGCCCAGAAACCCCATAACTGTGAGGAGCCAGCTTCCTAAGAATGACTTCCGGTCTCTGTGTCCCCTTCCCTAGGCACACCCTTGACTAACACTTAGAATTGATCACAGGGACAAAGTGACCCCTATTACGAAACTAGTCACTACTCCACCTCGGCAATTTAACTTCTCATGGTAGAGGTACCAGGCTGCACACTTCTGATCTTAGGCATCTAACATTCTCTCCTTGTGCGTCTAGCCTTGCGGATGCCGCCCCAAGGACCCCCCACATACTCCAAGTCCATAATTGAATATAAAGGCCCAGAAGCTAATGCAAACGCCAGCATTAATCACCAGCAACCTGGCAGCATCCTGCCATATATCTTTCTCACACGTAAAACAGCTCATGTTAATCATTGCTGCTGATTTATTGTCTTCTCCACCTTGTACATAAATTATTCACCATTGCTGGGCTGCTTGGAGGAATCCTGTAATGATGACTTCTGTCCTCCCGTCTCTGATCCTGAGGCCTCCAGGTCCACCCATCTGTGGAAGTTCATTGGCTGAGGAAAGAAGTGGAGCTAGGGGATTGGGAATGGTGTGTGTGTGTGTGTGTGTGTGTGTGTGTGTGTGTGTCCATATTCAAGAGTTTCCGTCTTCCCAGGGTACCTACAGGAGTTCTCAGCTCCAGGAAATGAGGGCTATGCTTCTAGAGACTCCCCATTTGTGGGTGAGGAGTGAGGACAGAATGGAAGGGGTACTTCTGGCTGGCCTCTGGGTTTTCCAAGGCTCTGGCAAATAGAGCAAGGGGAGCCTTTTTCTGCAGGTTCCTGCCCTCCACCTGCCAATCAAACCTAGCTTGTGAAAATTCTCTATCCTGGCAACAGGATGCGAGAGCAAGCTACTGTGGTTTGGAAGCCTGCACACATGTATCCCCTGCCCAGTGCCCCTGCCCTGCCCTAGGGTATTAACTGCTGTCTCCAGCTAAGTTAGCCTTAGAGAAGGTCACAAGGGCCTCAGAAGATGGTGGTGGTAGTTACTGAAATGTCCACCAGATGGCAGTCTTAAAACCCAAGACAGTGGCACAAGACCTGGGCAAACTGGGCAAGGAACTGCATCTGGAGGGGTCACTGGGGGATTAGGAAGACAGGAAGTTGGTGGAGATGGGGGAGGGGGGGTCTTACTGAAGTGACAGCTCTTAGCTTCAGTGAGACCAGAGGACAAAACATGTCTTGCACATCAAAACAGGCACAATGTCATCATCTCAGAAGAATTGGGCCCAGGGAGTCTTTGCAGATAGTGGGACCAAGGAGTCACTAGCCCTGGCCTAACTCTCCTGTAGAGCATCCAGACAGCTTGTCTCAGGCAGCTCCGTTACTTCCTGGTTCTCTTCTCTTGGTCTGGAGACCCCTGGAGGCAGCCACCATGTGAATTATGAGTGTGGTGGTCAGCGGGAACAGTAAAGCCCATAGCTCAGCATCTGGAGCTTCCAGATGTTGTCTCATACAGAGTGGCGGAACCCGTGACTATCCAGCCAGATTCTGGATCTTTGCTCCCCAAAGGCCCAGTCCTTTATCCCTTCCCAAAGACTCGAAAAGGCCCTTGGATTCAGGAGGCTGGTTGTGTCAGCTTGAGATTGCCGGAGGGCCCAAAGCCTGACATTTCTCCAGCCCTTCATCTCCCCGATACACTTGGAAGGGATGATCTTCTCCCACCCACTGAGGCTGGGACTAGCACTACATTTTGATGGTGTGTAGAGCATTGCATGACTGCCCAGCAGAAGCTTACCTCCCCCACCAAGGCGCAAGACTCTGGTCATTAAACACTGGGAACCTGGAATATGTAGGGGACTCTGAAGAAGTCAGGAGGCCTCCCACAGCCTCAAAGGCTGGAGAGTACCGGTAACCTCTGAACTTTACATCCTGTTGGTCATCCTTGCCTGGGTGCCCTTTCCCTAAGCGCGTCCCAAGATCTCTGAGTATATTAACTGAGTCACGGAGCGGTCCCTCGACTCCTCGCAGCACTTTTGGGTCTTGATGAACTCAGTCCAGTCAGGATGCTTTTTCCTGCTGTCAGGCGCCTTGAAGCCAGGATCAAGTTAAGCCACACCTTCAGTGAAGACCAACATTTCTCCTGGTATGGTTTCTATGCTTGCTTCAAAACCATTAAACTTGAGGCTACAGGCTTAGGGGTACAGGGAAAGTGAGTCTGAGAACCACAGCACAAAGACCCTCAGAACCAGGCGAAAGCTTGCGGACGGCAGCCCAGCGCTGTGACTAGAGGCTCGGACTGGCTTCAGAGTACTGAAGCTCCCACAGCAGCTGCCCTGGGCCTGGGCGCCTGGCTGACCTCCTTGGCCTTGCATCCGGGTACCTTCCTCTCTGCCAGCCTCTAGCCGTTCCATACCAGCTTGTCTGGCTGCCCAGTCCCACTGTCTTCATGTCTTTCTTCACATTTGTTTCAAGGCTGCCCCAACCCAACTTGTTTATCCTTGAGGGGGTCCGGGTGTGTATTTCAGCCCCAATTATGCTCTGACCACAGCCACCACAGATACCAAAACAAACGTCCTGGGCGTCAGAGGTGGGGGAGGCTCAGACAGGCTGGTGCCAGGGGGCGTGATAAAGGGGATCCGCTTGGGCTTGGAGGTGATGAGAGCTGTTCCTAGTGATGGGGCCCTGGGGATTAGAGGCTCGTGGGTAATTGGTCTCTTTGGCTAGGCCACAGAGGGGATACTGTCTCGGTGTCAGAGATTCCTTCACCATTTCCAGTGTCCCCGCGGTCTCATCTAACGGAAGCTTGGGAGTGTGGTGACTTGGAAAAAGCTTCCCTATCTAGCTGCTAGCTAAGTCTGGCCTCACTTTTGTAGAACAAAAAGTTTGACTCCTGAACCCAGGCCAGCCCATAGAGACCATTTACCCCTTCCTTCTCAGACCTTAGTCTGTGTCTGCGGAAGGAAAGAAGAGTGGGAAGTGCCCCTTCCCACTCTGCCCCAACCCTCTGCAGAGCTCCAGAGGGCCCTGGTACATAGCCTAATCTTCTGGAGCCAAGACCTTGGGTGCTCATGGGCGCTATGAACACGCTTGAATGTGGACTCCCTTCCCAACATCCTCTTATTCCCCCAACATCCCTCATTCCTTGCTCTGTTCCATCTTTCGGCTAGTGAACGTCCACAGTTGGGTGCACCCCCAGGTCTGAGGTGGGAGGAAGTCCTCATTACGGGAGGAGTGGTCCCGTCACCATTGCTGGTCTGTTGTTTGTGGAGTGGACTCTGGTCCTTGAGCACTGTACCTGTTTCCCACTGGTAGGCCAATGAATGGAAGACGACAACTCCTGATTCATCCCAAGCTGTCTGGGGATATACAAGGAAACTGCTGGGCAGCTATGGGAAGCAGGGGATAGAGCCTCTGGGGCTGCTGGTGACGAGACACAGAGGAGAATCAGTCTTTGATGTGTGGGTCCTGCCTCCTAGCTAGAGTATCTTTTCCTCCTTCCTTTCCTTTTTTGTTCTTTCTTTCTTTCTTTCTTTCTTTCTTTCTTTCTTTCTTTCTTTCTTTCTTTCTTTCTTTCTTTCTTTCTTCCTTCCTTCCTTCCTTCCTTCCTTCCTTCCTTTCTTTCTTT
>CABHPR010152166.1:0-23487 GCA_902168415.1 Peromyscus melanophrys | reverse complement strand
GTGTGTGTGTGTGTGTGTGTGTGTGTGTGTGTGTGTGTGTGTGTGTGGATGCACATGAGGATGCAGCTGTGAGCATGCACAGCATGCATGTGGAGTTCCGAAGACAACCTCTGGTTCCGAAGACAACCTCAGGCCCACTCTACCCCAATACCTCTCCTACCTCTTTTTGTCTCTCATTTGGTATAACTTCACACAGTAGCCTAAGCTGGTGGCCAACTCGTTTCCAGGAATTTCTCCTCCTTCTGCCCTACCACATCCTGCTTTTGATCTGCCAGCTGGGGATCTGAAGTCAGGTCCTTATACTTGTAAAGCAAAAACTTTAACTGGCTGAGCCATTTTCCCAGCCCCAGGAATTTGCATTTTCGATAAATAGCCCAGATGATTCCAATCACCAGGGAGCGCTGAAGGTATACCACACAGCTATACACCACATGTATACACACAAAGTTCAGGAGTTCTGAGGGAGGTGCTTGAGAGACTGTAAGAAGTTCTGTGCAGCCGGAGTGTAAATGAGGAGGAAGAAGTAATGAGCAGTCAAACACGGGAAAGCGTCGGCAAGATAAACCATGGCTAAGAGCTTGATGCTGGGGCAACGGGAAGCCAATGAAAGGCTCATGACACAGAGTTTAGAAAGATTATTCAGTGGCTATGTGGGGGATGCGCGGAGGGATCAGATACCAGGACGAGGCTGTGGCTGTGGTCTAGGGAAAAGGTGGCAGCCAGACTAAGAGGCAGGGCAGGGAAATTGGTAATCATGGGCTGTGAGTCGAGGTGGAGAGTCAAGGGGGCTTCCAGATAACCCCAGTTAACTGGTGACTCCTCACTGGTAAAAAAGGGGGTGCTGCACCCTTCCTTCGTCTTTGGCCACACGCTCCTGTGGAATTGGGTGCCAGGAAGCAGCCTGCACTGTGCCATGGAGTTGATGTCTCAAAGGGTAGCATCCTGCATCTGTGGTGACTTCCTGTCAGCAGCTACGAAGACGGAGGCTGCTTCAGGTACTCAAGCTTCGGAATGTCTTCACTCTCCACCTGCTTCTGTGGAGCCTGTCTAAACAAGGAAGCCCAGACTCAGGAAAAGCTGGGTCTGAGAAGCATCTTGCCCTTGGACCCAATCTGGCTTACTTGTAATGAACCCTGAGTACCCTCCACAGACTTCCCGGCATCTCCTGGATTTCGACTTAGCACACTGACCCATCCCACCCTTGACCACAGAAGGCCTTCCTACAGGAACTCTGACTTCTTCTCTGACCACCCACTCCTAGGACACTTGGCCTGTTTTCTTCCTTGGGGACTTCGTGCTTGTCTGCCTGCCCTGGCTGTGGGTTTAGCACCCTCTAACCCTGCTGGTCCTCCAGTCTCCTGACAGATCCATCCCTTCTTTTAAATACATCTCCTTTCATGAGGCAAGTGTGCAGCAAAGCAGAAGTTCAGCCATCACCTAGATTCACCAGCCCCGTCTTCAGCGCCCAGTGAGAGCCCGCCATGCATTTGGCACTCACTACAGACTTTGCATGAATTGTCTCGGGGCACGTTCACCACATCAAAAAGAGAGGTAGATTCTCCAACTATTCCTGTTTTACAGAGGAAGAAACAGAGGAAAAGATACTGAACAACTTGCCCAGATCACCGGATTAGGAAATGGAGCCCGGGTTTATGTGACACCAGAGGGTATGACTTTTGCCATTGATTGACTCTGCCTCTCATGACTTTTCATTATGGACTCAAGGTCTTACTTAAGTCCTTACCTGAGACAACATCACTGGATTTGTCAGGCTTGTGCCCAGAAAACCTGCAGCAGGCAGTAGACAGAAGCCCCGAGGGACTTAGCTGCAGTGGAGAATTAAGCATCATGGGTCAAAAGGACTGCCATTATCATCAGAGTGAGTTTTATCACAAGTACTTGACCTTTTGGAACCTCAGTCTCCTCATCTGTGACATGGGCATGGCATCAGTATTGACTTCTCAGGAGATTTGAAGAACAAGGGAAGAGAGGAACACAGCAGGATTTTACCAGTTGGACCTCCTGTCATTCAGCAGTTGTTATGAGCTGCTGAGAGTGAGGCCATGAGCTGTTACAGCCGGAGCCCGAGGCCTTAGACTTGTCCTTGAGATAACAAACAATAAACAAAGAACAACCAAAACCCACGCCAAGTGTGACTGCAGTCAACTTCCACTCTGCTTTTCTTTAGCCCTTTGTAATCTGTCTGCAGCCCTGCCTTGAGCCCCAGCTGTCTCCTCTCACCTCTCTCTCTCTGTAAGATGAGGGACTCTGGGCCCTCAATTTTAACATTCCATGGAAGGAAAGTTCTTGTGACACTTGTTAAAAAAGGAGTGCTACCAAAGAGGGGACCTTCTTCATCATGCAACACGTTGTCTCGTGTTTGTCTGTCAAGTCTCTCTGCTTTATCTGTTCAACATATACAATTATTAAGATTTATTTAAAACTGGGCTGGAGAGATGGCTCAGAGGTTAAGAGCACTGGCTGCTCTTCCAGAGGTCCCAAGTTCAATTCCCAGCAACCACATGGTGGCTCACAACCATCTGTAATGAGATATGGCACCCTCTTCTGGTGTGCAGACATACATGCAGACAGAACACTGTATACATAATAAATAAATAAATCTTTAAAAAAAAGATTTATTTAAAACTTTGAAATGAAGCACACAGGAGTCCTTATTAAGAAAAACAGATGAGAGCTGGGTGTGGTGGTGCATGCCTTCAATCCCACCCCTCCGGAGGCAGATGCAGGTGGATCTCTGTGAGTTCCAGGCTAGCCTGGTCTACAGAGTGAGATCCAGGACAACGAGGACCACATAGTGAGACACTGTCTCAAAAACAACAACAACAACAACAAAAGTACAGATGAGCCAAGAAGTGGTGCAGCACACCTATAATCCCAGCACTCAGGAGCCAGAGACAGGAGGATTTCTGTGAGTTCGAGGCCAGCCTGGTCTACACAGTGAGTGCCAGGACAGCCAGGGCTACCGATAGAAATCATATCTTGAAATGCCAAAAAGAGAAGAAGAGGAGGAGGAGGAAGGAGAAGAAGAAGAAAAAGAGGAAGAAATATACTGAGGAGGGTTTTCTTTGCACACAAACTTTTTTGTGTGTGTATTTGCTTTGTGTGATTTGCTTTTCTAGTTAAAGCTATGGCTTAGAGTAATAGTGTGGTTTAGATATTTTCTGCATCAAGCCCTGTAGATCTACATCATGTTAAGTGGGTGTGGACCACATATTCCATAGCATGGGGGGCCATTGTTTATTTAGCCCCTCTAGCCAGTAGGTCAGTAACACTAATTCTTCGTTGATGTGATCAACCCTCCGGTATGTGGCTCTTTGGGAACACGTGGCTATTTTGTTAGGATAAGAGATATCTAGAATTTATTTGCTGGGATGAAGAAGGGCATTGTTAATGTTAATAGAGATGGCCTGAGTCTGGAGAGATGGCTCAGCAGTTAAGAACACTGAAGACTCTTCCAGAGGACCCAGGTTGGATTCCCAGCACCCACATGGTAGCTCACAACCATCTGTAACCTCAGTTCCAAGGGATCAGATGCCCTCTTCTGGCATCCATGGGTACTGTACGCATGTGGTTCCCAGACTTACATGCAGACAAAACACCCTTATACATACAATTTAATTAATTAATTAAATGGCCTAAGTACCTTTCAGGAAGACTGATCTGCTCTAGTGCTTCCAAGGGAGACCAAGACAAGCCCACTTGCACATGCAATCTCCCGCATCCGATCCTGTCCACAGTTTGAATTTTTGCAAAGCTGTTGGATCAAACAGGAACAAATCTGGGGTCTTTTTAATTAATATCTCTGATTATGACCATATTTCCCTTATGGGGTGGTTTTTTTTTTCCTCTGATGTCCATTGGATATTTTGCACTCTGTTTTATAAATTACCTGTTCATACATTTGCCCATTTTTCTATGAGTATTTCTAATTTGGTGGGGGAGGGTGTTGCGAGTTGAATCAAGGCCTCATACACTCAAGGTAAGTGTTCTACCACTGATCTGTAGTTTAAACGGGCCTTGAACTTGTGATCTTCTGGCCTCAGCTTCCTAGTTCCCAGGACTGTGGTTGTGAACCGTCATACCCAGTTTAAAATCTTTTTCTTATCAGTGTGTTGGAATTCTTAATTCTGAAAATTGATGTTTGTTGTACTTTAGCTGCTTGTCTGTCAATGTCATTCATGATCTTTCACAGCACGACAGTTTTAAATTTAGATGTAGTCTATTGGTCACTGTTTTCCTTTCAGGCTTCTATGGTTACCATCTTATTTTAAAAGAGTCTTCTCCAATCTGAAATTAGCTAGCTTTAACTTACATTTTCTTCAACTATTTTTAGAGCCATCTATTTATTCCTTCCAGAATCTACTTTATGAATAGTGTGAGATCAAAATAATCCGTTTATAATGTTGAAAGAGCTCCCTGTATACACAGGCTACTGCATGCACATGACCACACTATCCAGACGCAGGCCCATAGACTGTGTGTGTGTGTGTGTGTGTGTGTGTGTGTGTGTGTGTGTGTGTGCGCCCAACATGTGTCACGCATGAGCTCGCCAGGAGGCATCCCTGCAACACCAGTCCTAGCATGCAGAGGTGCGGGCACATGTCTGCATATACTCTTCCAAGGTGATGTTGATTTGTTAACAGCAAGGCACCGGCCTTCATCGTTTAGAGTGAGAGCATTTGTAAACCCTGGCAGGTGTCAGTGAGATGAAGGAAAAGTACTGTGGCACGGGAGTGTCTTAAGGGGACAAGCTGAGTGATGATATGTGTAGCACACTAGCCTTGACTCTAGGTTCCCACCCTTCAGTATGAAGATGGCCCTGGGCAAAGAGAGCGGTAGGTGATATCCGCAGAGGATCCTGAGCAGAGGATCCTGAGAGGCCACGCATGTGTGCACCCGGTACATGAGATCTCTTTTCTATATAACATGTATCCCATTATGTGACTGTTCTGTTTTCTTAGCACACTCCCACCCCCAACAAAAATGTCAACCCAATGGAGGCAGAGAGACACAGACAGGGTCCTCTTCATTTTCCTCTCTCTTACACTAGTACAAAGCCGGCAACCTTGGGTGACCATGTGCAGACATGTGTCCACACTTTTGTGTGCTAGGGACTGGTGTTGCAAGATGGACTTCTGGGCAAGCGCGTGCGTGACATGTTGAGCGTGTACACATGCAGTCTGTGGACCTTGTCTGGACAGTGTGGTCACATGCATGCAGAGTAGCAGATCTGTGTCTACAGGCCCAGGAACGTGCTTGTGTTCCCCAGCTCCTCTCTACCAGTTTTCCACTCTGGACTTCTGGGGTCAGACAATTAGTATTTTCACAGCTAGGAATATTTATCAATGGAAACAAAACCAAGACATTTGCAGTCCTCATAATTTCTCCTTGGAAAGCCTCGTTTTCCTCCTGGCCTCCTCTTCTCCTCACCTCTGTCTATGGCTCCCCTTCCCCTTCAGAAGGAAGCTCATCTGAGCTCAGGCTTTGCTGACATGGTCGTTTGGGTCCATTAACAGCCTCCTAATGAGTGACTGCCTTCGTGGCCCCTCCTCCATCCAACAGGGAAGGATCAATTAGCTGTTGCAGTACACACACACACACACACACACACACAGAGAGAGAGAGACAGAGAGAGAGAGAGAGAGAGAGAGAGAGAGAGAGAGAGAGAGCATATCTATTTATGACCAAGCACATATGTACATATAATAAGCACATGCACCCTCTCTTATTGTTCATTAATTTAATTAATTCTGGAGATGAAATCTAGGGCCTTGCACATGCTAAGCTACATTCCCCACCCCATCATCTCCTCTTACTTACCAAGGATCCATATCCATATACGCTAAAAAGTGATCCTGCCCTGGTCATGAAGGACAGTGCCCATCAATGACGCAGCCACATGTCCTGCTCAGATTCCTGTTTTCCCAGCTTCAGTTTTCTATGGATGAGCCAACTGAAGCGCAGAGCAGGAAAGTGATGTACCCCACAACTGTCCATCAGAAACTTAGCTGGGAAATGCTGTGACAGTCAAAAGAAAGAGATGGACTGTCCCACAGGTGCCCACTCTGGCCATGACTGGAGCCGAGGGACTTCAAAGGCGGCAAGTTTAGGTTAATATGTACGTGCATGATCCTAGAGAGAATGGGGGTGTGTTAACTCCTGTTGGGTTCAAAGGAGAGTGTAGGTAGGCATTCAGAGGGGCCTGCCCTGTCTCACAGATCAGCTTGGCCCTGAAACTGAAGAGAGATGGGTCCAGTCCCTCCTCTGGCTCCCATGAGCCTTTCCTTGCCCTCTTTACTTCCAGCAAGTCCTGGCTCCAGAGCCCATGATCACTGCCTAATCCCTTCTTGGCTAGACAGGAAGAGGCACTTCAGTAAGCTCTCTGTTCCAGAGTGTCCCCTGTCCCAGCATAGTCTTGTCTCTGCCCCTGACGTGTTCCACGGATTCCATGAGGACAAGGAGGTGTGAGAACTAGACCCTTGGTCTGTGACACACAGGACCCATCATGACCTACCTGGGCTTCCTGGGTCCCAGCTCCCCCAACACCACTAGGGTTAGCAACATGGGAAAATCTACAAAAATCTCAGTGGCTGTGCTTAGGCTCAGACTTGGCAAATCACTTCTAAGGCCCTGGCCCTGCCAGAGACTGGAGCTTGTTCCCAGGATGTGTTAAAGAGAGGAGTTGAGGATAGGTCTCATGGACTCTTCTGCAAAGTCACATGGGAAGGGTTACAGCTGGGGACTTCCCAGAGCCTGCCCTCATCCTAGAGCTAGAGATAGTGTTTTCCCGGTCCTTTGCTTGGTCAAATCCCTAACTTGGAGGCATTATGAAGGCTGGCATGGGTCTGTCTGCCTCACCTTCTGGGGACACACAGGGAACCCACCCCTTGGCTGATAAGTACCCCATAGCAGTCTTTGCTGGTCCCCAGACTTGATCTCCCACCCTCTCTGTCAGCAGGGCTCTCAGCCTGCAAGCTTTCTCCTAGGCTTGAAGGGAAAGTCCCTCTTCAGGTCAGCCTTTAGCCCGCCTTAAAAAGCATGGAGAAGTAGCCGGGCAGCAGTGGCACACGCCTTTAATCTCAGCACTTGGGAGGCAATGACAGGTGGATCTCTGTGAGTTCAAGACCAGCCTGATCTACAGAGTCAGGACAGGCACCAAATCTACACAGAGAAACCCTGTCTCAAAAAACAAAAAACAAAACAAAAAACAAACAAACAAAAAAAAAGCATGGAGAATTCAAGTCCTGGCTCTGGAGGAGAAGATGGGGCCGCTTGGTAGGGCCATCATGGTGGCCTCATGGGGTAGAGAGTGCAGGGGACCAATAGGGAACAGAAGAAGAGGGAGGACACAGGTCCGGAAGGCTTGGGTCAGAATCCTAACTTCCTCACTTACAGAGGCACCTCGTTTTCAAGAAATTTCTTCAGAGGTCATGGTTTGTTCCCCAGCACAGGGGAAAAAAGAGGTCTCTTTGCTGTTGAGATCTGATGGAATCCAGGACAGCCTCAAATTCGCTATGTAACTGAGGCTGACCTTGAACTTCTGATCCTCCTACCTGTGCCTCCAGAATACTGGAATTACAGGCATTACCACACTGTCTGGTTTTATACCGTGCTGGGGACCAAACCCAGGGGCTCATGCGTGCTAAGCAAGCACTCTAACTGAGCGTCATCCTCATCCTGAGGTTTAATTAATACGTGAGGAGAATAAAGCTTTCCTGTAAGAATTAGAAGCCATGTACACAGTCTAATGTGATTTGCTTGTGTGTGCATTGACTGTTTCTGGAAGGGTGTATATACAAAGAAAAGGCTAACAATGGTCACCTCTCAGGGTGGGCTGTGTAGCTCTGTGGTATAGCTTAGGCTGGACATGAGCAAAGCCCGAGAATCTACCCAGCATTAAAACCAACCAAAACAAAAGCAACGGGATCCCGGGAGAAAGAAAGGGGACTTTTGCTCCTTACTTTCTCATCTCTTGTACCACTTTAATTTTATTGCTAAGTACATTTTACATGTATTTAAGGAAGGAAGGAAAGAAGAAAGGATAAACTACCAGCCACTGAGCTGAGCCTCATTTGAGTCAACAAACAGTAGCCTTAATTGTTATCTGTTAAATTCGTAACAATCACTCCTTCCCGGCATTGTGTCTAGGTGTGAAGTGGTTTGTAAATAAATCACTGTATAATTGCTAGTTACGATTAACATCTAGGCAATGATGTCTGTCTATGCACAATTATACATGTCAGCCAGTGGGTCCTAAACAGCAGGAGGAACATATTTCCTGAAGGGTGGTTATGCAAATATTTCAGGGTGCTGGTGGAGCAGAGATCCAGTAGCCCTGTTGCCTGGCTTTTAGTCCTGAGCCTGTTGCTTACTGGAGACATGATCTTGACTAATTTATTTAATCTTTTTGGGCCTTAGTCTTCCTGTCTTCAAAGAGAAGATTTACTCTGCCTATTCAACCACGGCACTGCGTATAGTGAACTGTGTCATGTAAAACTCTTGGAGTGGCCCCTGTCACATCAGGAGCATGCAACCAGTGGGGTTTGGTTTTGGTTTGTTTTTACATTTTATAAAATCTTTATTGACAAATAATTCACATAGTATACAATTTGCCTGTTTGTACAATTTGATAGACTTTAGTCCAGCATCCTCATAGGCCCATGACACCATCACCACTTTCTATTTTAGAACATCGCTGTCTTCAATTTCTTTTCTTTTCTTTTCTTTTTTTTTGGTTTTTTCGAGACAGGGTTTCTCTGTGTAGCTTTGCGCCTTTCCTGGAGCTCACTTGGTAGCCCAGGCTGGCCTCGAACTCACAGAGATCCGCCTGCCTCTGCCTCCCGAGTGCTGGGATTAAAGGCGTGTGCCACCAACGCCCGGCGTCTTCAATTTCATACACACATGTAATGTATGGTGATTACATTCCACCTTATTTTTTTAATGAACCCAATACTTGCAATTGTAACCATTTTTAAGTTCACAATTCAGTGGCATGAATTACACTCAAGATATTAATTACACTCATGATATTAATTACATTTGTGGTATTCTGAGACAGAGTTTCTCTGTGTAGCCCTGGCTGTCCTGGAACTCTGTAGACCAGGCTGGCCTCAAATTCTCAGAGATCCACTTGTCTCTGTCTCCTGAGTGCTTGGTTTAAAGGAGTGTGCCACCACCATCCAGCTGCAACTGGTGTTTCCTATTTATGTCTTTGTGTACACATGTTGACTTTTCTTCTCCTTAGAAATGGTGGCTGCCCCTGATTTGCTCTTCGTACAGGTGGGTGAGATGGCTGAATGGACCTGCTTAGGCTCTACAGTCTGCTGGAAGACACCTACAAGAAGAGACAGGTCACACTGTAGAGCCTAGAGCTAGAGGCCATCCTCACAGGAGGCCCTGGGCAAAACGAGGTGATTCACTTGAGTTCTATCCTTCCTAGGCATCCGAGACACTCTTGTGGATGGCAGTGCCTGCCTAGTTCACTTAGGTCACCAATATAAAATGCCTGCTGAGCCCATGGGGACCCACTGGATGTGTGTGAGGGATGGGAAAAATCAGTCACAGCTGGAATTCAGGCTACAGAAGGGGACAGGGCCCTCCAAGCTAAGGCCAGTGAGAAGAATCAATTCAATGTCTCAACCCTTTTCAGAAGAGGCACCTCACCCCACTCCACACCCAGTATTTGCTGTTTGATTCTGGTGGGACAGTTATTCCCATCCATTCCAGCTCTGGGAGGCACCTTTGGGAGAGGCTGGGCTGCCAAGCAGGTGGAGCAGGTTTGGGAGAAGATGGGAAGGTCCCTGACTTGGGGGAGGGACTTGGGCCCAGATCCTGAGTCAAGGCCAACCTGGGAAGCAGCCTAGGTGGGCAGAAGATGGGGGAATAAACCCTTCCTATTTGGAGGTGCAGCCCCCTTGGTGGTTTAGACAGACTGTGTGTCTTAGACCCCAAGAGTCAGAGATTCTGAATTCCACCTTGGGACATATGGTCAGGCAAATGTCCTCTCACAATCTGAAATGGGTGTACACTTACTTTGCTTCCTTCTTATTGTTCTAATTAGTGGATAAATGCTTTATTGAATAGTAACATGTTCAGACAGTGTGCAAATTATGCATGCACTTTTTGATGTATTGCTATAAGGGTATAGAGCGCAGGGAATTTTTCCGTGGTGGGTGTTGTCTTAGTGCTTCTCTATTGCTGTGATAGAACACTGACATGAGGGAGAAAGGGTCTAATTCAGCTGGAAAGTCACAGTCCATCATTAGGAGGAGCCAGGACGGGATCTCAAGGCAGGAACGGAAGCAGAAATGAAGGAGAATGCTGCTGACTAGCTTGCTTCCTCTGGCTTGCACGGCTACCATGTTTCTATACAGCCCAGGCCTACCTGTCCAGGAGTGGTAACACCCACAGTGTGCTGGGCCCTTGCACACCAATCATTAATCAAGAAAATACCCCACCAATATACCCACAGGCCAATCTGATGGAGGAATTCCTCAGTTGAGGTTCCCTCTTTGCAGATGACTCAAGTTTGTGCCAAGCTAACAAAAAATAACCAGCACAGACATGGTCAATGTAAATGTACATAAATAGCTCATTTCTGGCACCCTAGGAACTTCACATCCCATCTAGACAATGCCAACCTCCAGGTGACCCTATTTGGCTGGTCACATTGTATGCTATTTTTGTCTATTTTAATACTCTGTATAAGTGAAAGACTCTCATGCCTAGTTTCTTTAACTCACCTGTAATCCTGAAATCAATTTGTGTTATTTCAATTTACTTAAACAACATTCACACATCAGGAAACACACACACTTATAAACATTTACACCCACCAACCAGAGCGCTGCAAAAACAAACCAAAAACCAATGAAACAAACAAACAAACAAAAAAAAAAACACAACCAAAAAACTCATACCCCAGAAGGCCTAATACATATGGTTACGTCACAAGTATGCTTATTTACACTGCTTACACACAGGCTGATACACAAGCATAAACACACTCAGGTTCTCACATATACAGGTCCGCTCATTACATGTACACAGTGTACGTCATACACATAGATGTACAGCCTTGTATGTTCAGTGGTCCTCACATACATATGTATACATCATTCATGATCCTGATTATGTAATATGTGTGTTTGTGTGTGTGCAAACACTTGCACCCCTGTGCTCATGTTTATGCACACATATGCAGCTTCTCACACACACAAAACCTTAAACACATCATGTCTGCTTCCTTTTCTATCCACAAATGCCCACTTCATGCCACGTTCCCAGCCTCCTGCACCAGCCCCACTTCTTACATGCATGTGCCCCCTTTCACAAGTTGGCACTCCCAGATTCCCTGGCCTCGGGCTCCAGAGAGACAGCCGAAGTGATAAAATCAACAGCTGAACACCATCCTGAGAGCAAAGCTGTACTTTGTTGAGAAATCTGAGCCCTTATTGGAGGGTTACAAGTGCTGTGTCTGGGGCTGCGAGGGAGGGGAGGTGGAGGGGTGGTCTCCCAGGGCGCCTGTGGCCATCGGACTGTTTCCATTATAAAAATGATGAAAGGGCCGGCACAGGGAGCGCATAGCTGTGAGTAAATAAAGCTGCCACCTCTGACCCTTAAAGACCAGAGCACATCCCAGAATTAATACTCATTAGGGAAGAGGGACTTGGGCTCAGCCCAAGTTCTCTAGTACCCGAGGCCTTGGGCCAGACTCCCAAGGGGCACAAGAGATATGAGAACCCCAGCATGAGAGTGAGGGCGTGTAAGGAAAGCAGGCTGAGAAAGAGTAGAGTGTATGGGGAGGAGGTCGGGGCCACTAGGGAGAGGGGTGAGGTTGGGGGAGGAGTGGGGATTCTAACTTCTGACTCCTCCTCCCTGGACTTCTCTTTCAGCAGCCTCTTCAGGTCTTTTCCGCTCTGGAGAAAGCACACATCCCCTCCTGAAGCTTAAGTTTTGTTTTGCTTGTTTTACTAAACACCAAGAACGACAGGCAAACAGGAGTTAGAAGAAGAAAAAAAAACAGAGAACAAACAACAAAGTCACCGGGATCCTGGAAAAGTCGGGAGGTGACTGACTCCGGCTTTGATACAGGAATGAGTATTGCTGGACCTGAGACCTGTGAGTCCCACCAAACCCCTTCTGTGGGAACCTGTCCAGCTCAGCACCAGATACATCTCTAGCTTTCAGCAAAGCTCAGTAGTGACTAACAGAGAAAGCAGAGAATGAATCAGGGAAGATTAAGAACAATGTTTCAGAAACTCACCTCCAAGCTCGGCCTAGGTTTGAACTTTTCCCGGTAATACACATGTGGGGATGACCCAGCCATGAAGTCACATATGGTGGCACCCTTTCCAGGGTATCCCCTTTCTCTGAAACTGACTTTTGGGTGACCTCTCACAGGGTTGACAGTCACTTTATTCTACAGCCATCTTTGCTCTTGAATGTTTATCAGGTCCAGCTCCCTAGAGAAGAAAGTACTTGGGCTGGCGAGATGGTTCAGTAGTTGAGAACACTTGCTATTCTTGCTGAGGACCCAGGTTTGGTTCCCAGCACCCCCATGATGGCTCACAACCATCTGTAGGTATACATGTGGTGCACATACAAAGAAGCAGGCAGACTGAGCTGTGGTGGCACATGCCTTTAATCTCAGCACTCACTGGGGAGGAAGAGGCAGAGTTCGGCAAATCTCTGAGTCTGAGGCCAGCCTGCTCTACAAACTGAGTTCCAGGACATCTAGGACTACACAGAGAAACCCTGTCTCACCTTCCCCAAAACAAACCAACCAAAAAACCGTACAGGCAAAACACTCATGCATATAAAATAAAATAAATCTAGAGCTGGAGTGATGGTCCAGAAGTTAAGAACTCCGATTGCTCTTCCATAGGACCAGGGTTTGATTCCCAGCACCCACATGGCAGATAATGCACTACCACCTGTAACTCCAGCCCCAAGGGTATCTGACGACCTCTTCTGGGCACTAACTGGCCATTAAGTAGATCCTAGGAAATCTCACTTTTGCTCATTGAAATGAAGATGCCAATACCATAATAATAAAATATAGCAACACACACAAAGTCTTCATCAAAAGATAGAGACTCCCAGGTTTCTGTGTGATGGGCAGGTGGGGAAGACGACGAGAAACAGGCCACCACATCTATCCCTGAATAAGGGAGAGGAAGAGAAGAAGAGTTCAGGAAAGCATCCATGTCCCTGGGTGCCTGCAGATTTGGGGCAAGAGGCTTATGGAGGCTGCCATAGCTGGAGAAAGCCCTGGGTTAGGGCACTGCTCCAGAGCTGGTCTGTCCAGTGAGGAGTGGCCCCCAGCCGAAGGGCCAGAGTCAGGCCCTCCTCCATCCTCAAGCACAAAGCCCACTTTCCCTGAATTCACTGATGGTGACTCATCTTGGTCTTTGTCCCTGAAGGGAAGAGCTGAGTCCCACGGAGGGGAGGGGAATCCAGGCAGCTGAAGCCTGTGTGTCAGCACAGGATTCTTGGCCTAGACCAAAAGCCCCCCCTCTTGGCCAAGTCTCTCTCGTCAGCTGAGATGAAGGGGAAAGGCAGGTGGGCTCAACTTGAAAGTCAACCACAGACGAGGACGCCACGGGCATCAAGAAGATCAAACTCCATTTTCTGCTTCCTCTCTTAGAGGTCCCTCAGCCCTGGCTCACAACATAAGCTTTTCCTGGGAAGTTTTTCCACAGACATTAGCCCGTGCGTGGGCTTTCCGTGAATTGACTTCACAGTAGCTCTATATGAAAACACCATGTTACCCACACTTTACAAGTGAGAAAACTCAGCTCAAGAGAGGCTGCTAAGCTACTGGTCCAAGGTCACCAGTTTTTAAGGAGGTTGGGATTAGAACCCACCCAAACATCCTGGCTTCTAGGCAGCCAGCAGGCATCTGAGTCTGGTTCAGGGATGGGGAAAGCAAAGTTCAGAAGCTGGGTCAGAAGTCGGGGAGGGGTGAAGAGCCACAGCTTGATGTTCAGGATCTCAAAATCAGCCCCCCTCTTCCACCCCTGCTCCCTCCCACAAGCAGCACCAAGCCAAAAGGCAGAAGTCTTCGCAGCCTTCCCCTTTACCCATCTTGTTAACCTTCTGTCTTTGCAACAACCAAAAAGGCCATGCATCTGAAATGCCAACTGTTTATATCAATCATTTTTCACCCCTTGATCCTTATCAAAGTTGAGACTTGGGCTTTGGGCTGGGGATTTAGTTCAATGGTACAGTGTTTGCCTAGTATACACAAGACCCTGGTTTTGGCTCCCCGCACTGTGGAAATAAAATAAAATCAGCTAAGGTATTTTCTGATGTGTGCTTGTGTGGTTAGTTAAGACCATACAGTTTTCTGGCTGGGGCTGTAGATCAGGTAGTAGAGCGCTTGCTCAGTGTGCACAAAGGCCTGGGTCTGCCCCCAGCACTGTGTATAGTGGACACAGTGCTGTGTGCCTAGAACCTCAGCACTTTGGAGATGAAGGCAAGAGGGTTAGAAGGTCAAGCTCATTCTCCACCATATAGCAAGTTGGAAGCCAGCACAGACTAAATGAAACTGTCTTAAAAAAGAATATACATATTTTCCACTTTTGTATTTTTGCGTGTGCTGGAGATTGAACCCATGGCCTTGTACATACTAAGCACATGTTGTACCATTAAGCCGAACTCTGAGGCCAGACTGATAAGGTTTGAAATTTTACATTGCATTGTGTTTACACATACCTCCTACTTGCCTCCCCACAGCTGTTATTCTTTTAAAAAAAAATTTTATCACACTTTATCTCTGTGGGTATTTGTGTGTCACAGCACACAATGCAGAGGCCAGAGGACAGCTTACAGGAGACAGTTCCAGCTTTTCACCATGTGGGTCCCGGGGACTGAGCTCAGGTCCTAGGCTTTGGTGCTAAAGGCCTTTACCTGCTGAGCCACACTGCCAGCCCCGCCATTTTAATTCTTGAATTGGCTTGCATTTATTTTACATGATATAAAGTAACCTATACTCAGCTTTAAGTGACAAACTTGCCAACACCATTCCGAAAACCTCTCCCTCCTTCATTTTCTGCTGTCTATGCCAAGTTCTTGGTGATTATGTTCATGTCTAAACTCTGTTCTGTGCCATGATTTATCGTTTTGGTTGTGAGCCTAGCCTTTAATGGCTGAACTATCTCTCCAGACCTCTGTGCCATGCTTTAAATGTCTACTTTATAACCTTTAACCCCAGCACTCATGTGGATCTCTGAGTTTGAGGTCAGTCTGGTCTACAGAGCAAGTTTCAGCACAGCCAGAGATATACAGAGAAATCCTGTCTCAAAAAAAACCAAAAACAAACTAACAAGCAAAATGTACACATTTGTTGTGTGCGCATGCGCGTGCATGTGGAGGTCAGAGGACAACTTCAAGAGTGGGTTCTTTCCTTCTACCATGTGGGTCCCAGGGATTGAACTTGGGTCATCAGGCTTGGCAGCAAGCACCTTTACCTCCTAAGCCATTTCAACGGCCCTATATTGTCATTTTGATGGTTGTGTAGTAGACCTTCTTGTGGATGTTCCTTTGCTGGCTTAACCACTTCCCTAGTGTTGGCTATTTGGATTACTTCCAGGGTTGAGCTATTATGATTAGTGCTGGTATAAAAATCTTCGAACAAATTACTTTTTTATTTCCTTAGGATATGGTTCCAAAAGTGGGATTATCTGATCAAAGGATATGAACAGTGTCGTGGTTTTTCTTACATAACCCAGGGAGGTTGGGGCTGATTCACCAGCAACAGCACAGGGAGAATACAGCCTTTCCCTTCACAAGCCCCTGAGCAGCTTGCAGACTAAATGGGTGTTTTGTTCCTAAGGTAAACAATCCACAGCAGTAGGCGACAGAATAGAGTCTCTCACTGCTAGAGGCCGCTGCCCTCTTGGCTCCCCACCTGAGGTTGCCCTGGAGTCACTCTCAGGCACTTCCTCATCCGTCCAGGAGCCTGGCTATGTTCTGATTTCTTTGGGTTTTGTTTGTTTGTTTTTGGATACAGGGTTTCTCTGTGTAGCCCTAGCTATCCTGGAACTTGCTCTGTAGGCCAGGCTGGCCTCGAACTCAGAGATCCACCTGCCTCTGCTTCCTAAATGCTGAGATTAAAGGCGTGCACCACCACCGCCCAGCTGATTTCTTTAGCATCCATTTGTATAGCGCCTATTACATGACAGGTATTATTCTACACATGTTACGAACATGAAGTCACTTCCCTTTTATAGTAAGTTCAAAGGGAAGATCCTTTTACTATCATATCCACTCTAATGATGAGGAAGCTGAGCTGTAGAGGAATTTACTGGCTGTCACACAGCTTGTAGGCTACCAACTGGGAACATCATGGAATTCAATTATTAACCTCTGGGCAGTATTCCCCTGAATGAGGACAGACCTTCTGCATGTAGCCCCCTTTTCTGGATCCTGCCTTGGTTCCAGCAGCCTCAGTCCCAAGGAAGAAAATGTAAAGCTTCAAGTCTTGGGTTTGAGACATTATACTCGCTTTCCCGTTACTTCTTTATCATATGCACTCACCCTAACACTGGGTTAAGCACTTTTACATATCCTTATCTCTCTCTTTTTAGGTTTATTTTTATTTTATGTGTATGACTGTACGCCTGCACATGTGTACACCACATGTGTTCTTGGTGCCCACAGAGGTCAGAAGAGGGTGGTGGAGCCCCTGAAACTGGAGCTATAGAAGTGGTACACCATGTGGTGCTGGGAAACTGAACTCAGTCCCCGTACATGTGCTCTTGACTGCCGAGACGTCTCCCTAGTCCCCTCAGTTCTTAATCTTTACCATAATCACACAAGGCAGATTCATATTTCCATTTGATAGAGGAGAAAACCAATTATCAGGACGATTTCAGGGTGTTACCCAAGACCACACTGCTTGTGGAGAAGCAGAGAATTTAATGTGTCCATTAAGCATCAGTGTTCTTGGTCTTTCTGTTCACACTTGGCTCCTTTCTGGACCTCTGGGGCTTCATTCTTTACCTTAGTGCATTTTTCTTTGTCCTGATAGTTTTCCTAAATTACACAAATATGAAAACAAAGTCATTTGGTTTAGTTCAGCTGCTTTTCCTGGCTGCAGTCAGCCTGGCTTTATCAGGACTATGATCACCATACAAAGCATTAACTATCATTTACTTTCTGGGACTGAGGGCCACTCCTTGAGAGAGGCCTGAATAGCTTCCTCCTTTACCGGCTCAAAGTCTACACCCCTTTGGTACCTGCCCACTGAGTTCCTACTTCCTATCAGAGAGAGGATCTTCAGTTAGTTTACCAAAGCAGGCCATGGATAGGTTTTTATTCCAACAAAGAGACCACACCCCTCAACTCAGTTTTGTGCTTCCTATTTCTCCAGGTCCTGTGGAATGCCTGACTCACAGCTCAGGTACCTTCTGGGGAGTGGTTTTTCCCAATCACAGCATACAGCTGAACAAGCCCCAAATCCCCTGAGCACACATTGTGTTATGGATTCCCACCAAGAACAAGAGAAGTCACTCTCCTCAGCTCTAGCAAACTCTGGGGTGGGGGTTCTGCTGAGTACATCAGCTTCAGAAACTGTGACTGGCAAGTCGATGAGTTGTGTATTTGTGTGTGAGCATCCTTTTGTGTGCACACGCACATTGTGTGGCCATGTGCACATTGAAAGCATGCTTTTTTTGTGGGGACACATACAGTGTAGATGCACATTTGTGTGGACTGGGGATATAATTCAGCTTACACATGCCGAGACTGCACAATCCTTGGTACCACAAAGATGTTTGTACAGTTAAAGTAAAAAACAAAGAGTTTATGTATCTGTTTGGGGGAGTGGGGCATCAGTCTGGCCCCCCAAGTTTGTGTGTGAAATTTGTGCATTTTATGTAGAAGTTGAACAATAGGCTGCTTAGAAAGATTTTCTAGCTGGGCAGTGGTGGCGCACGCCTTTAATCCTGGTACTTGGGAGGCAGAGGCAGGTGGATCTCTATGAGTTCAAGGCCAGCCTGGTCTACAGAGTGAGTTCTAGGACAGCCAGGACTATACAGAGAGACCCTGTCGAAAAAAGAAAGAAAGAAAGAAAGAAAGAAAGAAAGAAAGAAAGAAAGAAAGAAAGAAAGAAAGAAAGAAAGAAAGAAAAAGAAAAAAGAAAAGAAAGAAATTCTAAACCCAGAGCATTAAGAAAAGACTTGAAAGAGGAACTGGACAGGTGAGGTGGAGCAGAAAGCAAAACACAGCAGAGAATCAGGTCTGATGTTTCATAACGAAGAGGGAGGTTGTGGCAAGTCAGAAACACTCAGCCATTCAGACTGGTGTGCAGCACTCAACAAAATCTGCGGCAGCCCAGGATAAGCTTGGTAAGTGGGAGTTGGGGATCAGTATATGCTGCTTGGAAGGGTCTAGCCTCAGTTTCAAGAGCAAGGGATTGGAGAACTTGGTAAAGTATTCCATGCCCTCCAATTCCACAGGTCTTGGGCCCCAGGTGGTCCCACCAAGCCTATGACCTCTCTAGATGGAAGAGAATTTGACATTGGTAATTTGGACTCCAGGAAGCTCTTGGCTTTCTTTCCAGTGTCTCCTATCTTTCGTCTCATTATCTTTCTGCTCCCAGAAGCTGCTCAAAGGTTTCCAAGGTTTGAAGGTTTCGCTGACTTCAGAGGGATGCAGAGAAGAAAGGAGAGTGGAGCTCCTGGGGTGGGGGTAGTTTTTGCTGAGACTGCATGCTCCCAATCCCTTCCTAGTTCCTCACTGCAGAGGTCCTTAGGCAGGAAAGTTCTGTTAAATGAAAGCCAAGAAGAACGTGGGGTTGGATTAATGACCACCCTGCACCAGGGCAATGTGTGAGGCAGGGGCCTCTCTTGGCCTTGGAGAGGCACAGACGTCCTTTGTCTTGTCCTATCATGTCTTTGCAGCGGCCGCCATGTCCTATCCATGGAACTCAATGGAGGCTTCAAGCAGAGGGCTTTGGGGTGTGTGTGTCAAGAAGGCACCTGGTATGTCTGAGGGCTGCTCTGCATTTAGTCTGCAAGAGTCCCAGATCTTTAGCAGGGGCAAATGTTTTGCATAAATGCCAGTGCAATAATGAGGAGAGACGGTAGAGCTGAGATACACACAATAGAGCAGGAAGCTCTTAGTGTTTGATTTTTCTGTTCGTTCTGAAAATGGCTTGATGCTGCGGCTCCTTAATAGATTAGACAAGCAAAGGCCAGAGGAGCTCATTGATCCGTTCACATTCACACTTATGAGAAATGATGTGGCTGGGATTCCACCTCAGGCCTCCATAACGTCAGCTCTAGGACCCCTCACCAGAGTCTTTTTTTTTTTTTTAAACCTGTGTGCTATTGGCTGCCTGTAATAAGGCTCATGAGTAATGCCTGGAGAGGGTTAGGGGAGGCAGGACTCTGAACTGGCTTGTGAAGTAGTCAGAATTTCCTTTTTTGGATGTGGGGTTGTGAGGGCTTCCTATGAGAGGAATGGAGGGAAAAGTGTGAGCGATTATATAAGGTACATCACGGCTAACTGGACGCCTGATTGGGGTCGAAACTATGATGGGGCAAAAAAGCACAGGCTTTGGCTTCTCATCTGTGGATGATGAAGATTAGTAAATGCACATCCTAAAGGAAGAAAGGTTCGTCCTGCACAGCCTTCTGGAGAGGAAGGATGTGCATTTGAAGCAGTGTGGACTGGGGAAGGAGGGTGGAGCACCAGCTAGGACTCAAGGGCGTAGAAATAGAAAATAACAAGAAAGTGGAGGGATGGAGGCAGCTTCTCTCTTTCAAAAGGCCGCCTCCTGGAAGGGGCCTATTCTGGATTAAGGGACCTAGAGAGACAGATGCCCAGGTCAACTGGTCCTCCAAGCCCCTGGTAAGAGGCAATAACGGCATGGACCCTAGTGAGCAGGCAGTCCTAGATCTGCGGGCTCTACAGTTGGAGCCCCGTACCTCATTGAGAGGTTATTAATAGGGAGTTTGTCTGGTGTCAGGGCGCAGACATAAACTGCATTAACATTACCCCATAATCTTATTTAGTAAATGCTCATGCCGTTCAGTCTCCTGTAATTGCATTGGGAAGATGCAATATTTATGAAAGGGGAGAAGGGAATGTCACTGCTCATCTCAGCCCTGCCGTAAAAATCCAGGGAAATACCATGTGGACTGAGGAGTCCTGGCCAGCGGCTTGCCAGTCTAGGCAGTTGGGCTGTCATTGGCTCTGAGTGACCCTGCTGGCTTGGTGCCAGCCTAGAGTTTCCTTCTCAACCTTCCTCGGACCTTGGGTAGCAGTCTGGGGTTGCAGGAAGAGACAGTGGCCTGTTATCAACATTGGCTTATTCCTCCCAGATTTTGGATCTTGACAGACCAAAAGCAATGATTTTAGATGCTTCAAGTTTTCTCTTGGGTACAGGGTTTGGGTTTTACCTCCTATTCTGGTCCATAGTTCTTTCTCCCTGGAAGTAAATGTACTCCAGAACTGAACAGGGAAGTGTGAGGAGGATTTTTAACTGCATGCATACCATGGGTTCTGCAGAGCTGGGAGGGGTGAGCCACTGCAGGTGGGAAAGGTCACAGCAGGTGGAGAGTCGGGGCATGAGAGTCTGCTTCCAGAACACTTTGGCCACTGGGATGATCTCCAACGCTTACTGAAGTCCAGGATGGGGGGCGGAGGGGGCGCTGAGTGGTAGCCATCTCCTACCCTGCTAGAATCCCCCTCCTAACTTCCTAGGACACTCTCAAAGAACATCTTCCCCAGTCTCCTGCTTCTACAGTAAGTTTCACCCATTCCACTGCATATACTTCTCTCTGCTGCTCTTGAGCGAAGGTCACCAGCCAGGGGAGTTTCTCTTGTTAGTATCAAGAGCACTTGTGGGTGAGTGTTAGTTGAGGACACACTGGGACCACAGTTGGCACACAGGCATTTGAAATCCAGGAGCTGGCAGACACAGGGACATTACTTCCCAACCTCAAAGAGTGGCTAGTGCGAAAATAGCCTTGGTACAGAAGATGCTCTGCTAAGGAACCAATTGAGCAACTCAAAATGGGGAGGAGGGGGCGGAGGAACAATGCAGTACTTGTTGTCAGTTGCTTGCTGGTGTGGACTCGAAGAAGCGCTGGTCATAGTGGGCTGACTTGAGAGGTAGTTGACTCAGGGCCGTGCCCAGCTTCTTGGTGTTGAGTTCTTATGGAGCCCCCTTATCTCCTACAGAGCCCGAAGTGCCTCACTATCTACAGTTCCTGGGTCTTGGGTTCTGACCCTCTCCTACCTCTGCAGGGTCCTCTCCCAGCTCCCTGGGAAACCTCTCAAAGGAACACACAGAACTTGCAAAGCTAGCAGCCGGCTGAGCACTGATGCCAGCCCTCCACACGCTCACACAAACGACACTCGTTAAGGTACTCCCTTGTTCCAATGACTGTCAGTCGCCTGCTTCTCCTGTCTCCTGCGGCCCTAGATCCTAGATGGGGACCCCCGGAACCGGTACAGAAGCCCCAGACAAGGGTGTGCGAAGGAGGGCTAACACCCCCCCACCCCCGGTGCGTCAGCTCCCTCACCACAGTCCCATTAATCACAGAGTCACAGTCCAGTTGGGGATCCCTGGCGCCTAGTGCTGCACACAGCCTGCGGGACAATGGGATTATTTCCGGGGGGAGAGGCCGCCTCGGGCCGGGGCTCAGGCGGCTGTGCCTCCTTCCTTCAATCGGTCCCTCGGTACCCTACGAGCGCCTGCGGCGGCCGGGACGGGTGGCAGAGCTGACGCGGGTGTCGCGCGGGTGGCAAGGCTAGGCCGACCTAATTCAATTAGCTGTGCGGCCAGCGCTTCCTTGTAACTCTGGGCCCGCGGGGCTCCGGCTCCCCGCAGCTGCTCTTTGTACTCAGAGCCCATGCATATGGATTCGGTCCCTCCCCCTGGGCTCCCCCACCCCACTTCTGGCACCTGCGGCTCACCCCGCTTCGGTCCTCCTCCTGTCTCTCCCGTGCGACCTTGGCCTTCCCCGGAAAGTTGGGAGAGTCATAATTGTATATGCGTTCAACGTGAACTTTTTTGAGTGAGATCGCTGAGGAAAGGTGGGGTGTCTGTCCGTCTGTCTGTCTGTTTTGTTTTGTTTTTATGAATCTTAGGGGGAAGGTCTTTGCGGAACTGAGAGTACCTGCAGGTCTGCAGGAGTGCTGCGGTGTGCATCTGTCGTGCACCCGAATGCAGTGACCCACACAGGGGTGTGCAGATGGAGCCGGCTTAGTTTAGTTTTGTTCTGGTCTGAACTGAAAGGGTGCAGTGGAGTGCACCTGCAGGCACCCGTGTGTGGACCCAAAGGAAAAACTGTCTGAGTAGTGTGATTCACTTCTGTAATCCCAGCACTTGGGATGCTGAGGCCGGAGAACTACTGTGAGTTTGAGGCTAGCTTGGCTAGTGAGACGCTGTCTCAAAAGCAGAAACCAAAATCTTTGTGAACATCTGGATGTGCACATTGGAAGGACTATCTGCACACTTGTGTGGGGGTGTAAGTGGGTCTGTGTGTGTCTGCACATAGGAGGGTGCCAACTTGAATCTTGAACGCTTCGGTCGTTTGAATCCAATCTGTGTTTTGCCATTTGTGTATAAACTGTGGATGCCTGCGCAGTCGCATACTGTGTGGAACATATTACCCCACCAACTAACCACCGATAACATCAGTCTCTTGTCTGTCTACGCTTCAGTACTTTTCTGCTGGAGAAGGAGCTTAGAGAATTCATTTCAAACCCAAACTCCAGCTCAGCTCTCAAACTGGAGGCTGCTTCCTGGATATGCCAGACTCTAGCCACTTCATCCTGCAGTGGGGTCCTGGTCAGCTTTCTCCGTTTTCCACTCCAAGCACAGCCAGCCAGCCAGCCCCTCAGTCAGTCATGGCTCCCAACCTGCAAACTCTGTCTGGAGTGGCCTGGGGACCACTAGACCTGCCCACACGGTCAGATCTTCAGGGGCAACCTCCAGACTCCTAACTCCACCTCTCTGGTACCTCCCTGAACTCTCCTGAGGAAGTCAGGTTTCCCAGATCTGCAAGTATCCATCCACTCTCCCCTCAACCCCTCAACTGTGACTCACAAGTGCTATCCATGCTCTCAGATGGACTGAAGAAATAAAGAATCTGTGTTACTCTGCGTAGAAGAGGTCAGGGTCTTGGATTAGCATGAAACCTTGTCCAATCCTTGCTGGGAAGTTTCACACTTGAGGAATGTAAGCAAAGGAAGCTTGCTAGTCCCTTGTGTCACAGGGAATAGATTGATGATGCTCCTACAGGATGATGCTGGCCCTCGGAAGGTGTGCCAGCACCTGGCTGGCGCTCCCTAAGGACTCTTCCCCTCCTTTCACATCTTAACCTGGGATCCGACCCCAGATGCTGGGTAAATACCACCTTGCAGACTCACATGGCTAATAGAGTGGATGCTTGGGGTGGGAGAATTTGATCTTGGATCCAAGGCCGAACTTCCCTTCTGAGCTCA
>CABHPR010152165.1:0-27066 GCA_902168415.1 Peromyscus melanophrys | reverse complement strand
GGTGGATTTACTTCACTGGGAAATGGGTTCCTTTGAACTTGCTATTCAACGCCTCTTTTGGACAATATTTGCAATTTACTCTTTGAAAATTGCATACATGTATATGATGTATATTGATCATATCCACCCTCCTCCACTTACCCTCCCCAACTCCTCTAGGACCCCCTCCATCACATTTGGCTTCCAACTTCATGTCCTCTTTTAAATGTATTTATTTACTTACTTATTAACTCATGAGTCCAGTTTGTCCTGCCCGTATGATCCTGGGTGAGGGACCATTCACTGCAGTTCGAGCAATCTACCAGTGACTCTTCCTCCCCTGAGAGCCATCAATTTCCAATAGCTCCTCAGGTAGGGGTAAGGCTTCAGAAGACCCTCCTCCCTCCAGGTTGGATTTTTTATCTGGCTCGATCTTGTGCAGGCTGCTGTGGGTTCATGTGCAATGGTCATGTCATATCCAGGTATTTTACAGCCTTCCTTTATGTCTTAGTTAGGTTACTCTTGTTGTGATGAAACACCGTGACCCAAAGCAACTTCCACATCATTGTTCATCATCAAAGACAGTCAAGACAGGAAATCAAACAGGGCAGGAACCTGGAGGCAGGAACTGATGCAAAGCCCATGGAGGGGTGCTGCTTACTGGCTTGTTCCTCATGGCTCCCTATGGTCCCCAGGACCAGAAGCCTAGGGATGGAACCACCCACAATGGACTGGGCCCTCCCCCATCAATCACTAATTAAAAAAATGCCCTACAGTGGATATTGTGGAGGCATTTTTTCAGTTGAGGTTACTTCTTTTCCAGTGACTCTAGCTTGTGATGTAAAACTCGCCAGCACACTTCCCTATCCTCTGACTCTTACATTCTTTCTGCCCCCTCTTCCTAGATGTTCCCTGAGTGTTGGGAGGGTGAGGATGATAGAGATGTTCCATCCACAGCTGAACTCTCAGTCATGTATTCTCAGCACTTCGAACAGTGGTGAGTCTCTGCACTAACCACTCCCCGTAGCGATTAGGAGCATCTTTGACTAAGGCTGGGAGCAGCACAAATCTATGGATAGAGACATAAATATTAAGAAGGCAATTGATAACAAGAAAACCTAGAGAAACAACATCAATAGATTCTCCCCTCGCTCCTCTGACTTACCCTAGTCAGGAGCTCTGACCATTTTTGTAGTACCAGGCATGAACTCCCTCCTGCAGAGCAGGACTCAGATTCAATCAAGACAACAGTTGGTTATCCCCAGGAACAGTGTTTTCACTATTGCCCGGTGGGCACCTCTTGCCTGACAGGTCAGTATCACAGCACGAAGGGTCTGGCACTGGATAAGGCCACTGATGTCCTTCCTCCCCCAAACACCTTGCATCAGGATGAAGGCTAGCCAACAGGGAGAGCTTCCTGGCGGTGTCTTCAGCAAGAGGCTCTTACCATCTAGTTGTAGTGGGAAACCAAGAGTGATAATAGCCTGTGTTGTTTTGGGTGCCTCTGGGGCCCCCTGGTCCATAACCTCTCCCTGAAGAGGGGTTACCCATGCCTGACACAGAGGTTTTCCACTTAGTAACACATGTCCTTAGCTATCAGATAACTGGAGATTAAAACTACATAAGATGCCATCTTGCCCCAGCCAGAATCAGGAATACAAATAACAACCAATGGGCTGAGGGTGTGGGGAAAAGGGAACCCTATACACAATTGGTGGATGTGTAAACTAGTGAGGTCACTGTGGAAATCAGTCTAGAGGTTTCTCAAAAACTGGAAATAAGGGACTGGAGAGCTGGCTGGGTGGTTAAGGGCACTTGTTGTTCTTGCAGAGGACCCAGCACTCGCATGGCGATTCACAACCATCTACAAGCTATAGTTCCAAGGGATCCAATTGCCTCTTCTGGCCTCCACAGGCACCATACAGTCACATGACACAATACATACATACAGGCAAAAATACTCATATCCATACAATAAATGAATAAATGTCTTTGTAAAACCCAAGAGGAAATAGATCTATCATATGACCCAGTTGTACCATTCCTGGACATCTATCAAAGGACTTTATCTCTTACTACAGAGATACCGGCTCATCCATGTTCATTCCCACTCTCTCGGGTCCTAGCGTCAAGTTTTTGTTTGTGTGCTTAACCTGGAGTACACGCAGAAGCCAGGAAACCAGAAATGGGATGTCGGCAGGGGCTTGCGGTGAGGGAGGGGGCGGAGGAGAATATGGGTGAAATGAAAGGAGAGAAGGGGGAGATGGGAGGCAAAGAGGACGAGTGAGTGGTGCGTGGAGTGACAGGGATAGCAGGATGAGGACCCGGGGAAAGCTCAGCCAGAGTGAGATGTGCCTGCCACGAAGACACTTGTGAACCTATGAGCCTGCGACCCAGGCCAGAAGAATGATTTGACAAATATTGTGTGTTCTGTCTTGGGCCCTAGCTTCAAATCTTTTATTGCGTTTTATTGTGTGTTTACCCTCAAGTACCTATAGAAGCTGGGGAGTTAGAAACGGGGCGTTGGCAGGGGGTGTCTTCAGATGGGAGGAAGAGTAGAATACAGGAGAAATGACAGTAGAGAGGGGGGATACTGACCATTGTGATGTGACTCCATTGTGTAGACCATTGTGATGTGGACAGGGCAGGGAGAAATCCTGGGCGCTAGGGGCACAGTGCAAGAGTGGAGGGGAATGAGGGACGGGTGTGGATTAACGCCAACTAAGGGTGTAGAAAGAAACCATATCAAGGCCCACTAGGTTATGTAAAGTGAATAAAATGAGATAGAAATTTTAAAACAGAATTTGAAGCGAGGTACCCCCATGCCACTCAGCTCCCCTCCTTACATACAGCTTTGGGTCTGATCTCTGTTGCTCTGCGCCACCATTTTGACAACGTAACTGCATTCAATGTAAGAAGAAGGAGGGCGGATGTTCCATTGGTGCCCCCCCTTTTTTTTTTAACCAAGAAAGTGACACCCATGAATCTCCTGAATGCTGACTCCTCTCTCATGCTTTCTGTAGAACCCAAGCACGTTCTTTCTAATATTCTCACAAGAATCACGTCATGGACAAATCCCCAAATCTCCCATTTATGAAGCGCCTCTGTAGACAGGCTCTGATGACCGCTCTACACGCCTGCCTCACGCCTCTTCT
This sequence comes from Peromyscus melanophrys, assembly GCA_902168415.1. Classification (NCBI taxonomy): domain Eukaryota; kingdom Metazoa; phylum Chordata; class Mammalia; order Rodentia; family Cricetidae; genus Peromyscus; species Peromyscus melanophrys. Next base: position 23,932 of record CABHPR010152165.1, on the reverse strand, counting down.
TTCCTCCAGTAAATATTTACAGCATGTCTGGAGCAAGCAGCTGGACCTGAAGCGATTTACATTTCCAAAGACTGTCTCTCCAACAGACAAGTCATGAGTGAATTATAGGACCTTCCCAAATGCCTTTCCATCTGAGGTGGCTCTCTTGCCACCTGACACACTCTGCTGGAACTGAGGGCTGGATGGGGGATATATTTTACTGAAAAAAAAAAAAACCTCTGTTTATCAAAACTGAGCAGATATGTACCTAATCAGAACTTTTGGTTATTACATAATAACTATGTAAATAACTTTCACCCTGTATTCTTCCGGGGGTGGGGCTACTTCCGGTGTCTTCCTCAATCACTCTCCATGTTGTCTATTGTTTGTTTGTTCTGTTTGACAGGATTTCTCACTGAACCGGAGTTGGTTGGACAGGGATGCTCATGTTTCTGCCCCCTCTGCCCCGGTTGTGGAATTACAGCACAGTGCTCGGCTTTTTTACATGTGTGCTGAGACTCCCGGCTCAGGTCTTTCATAGCGAGCACTTCGCCAAGCGAGCCCTCCTTCTAGGCTTACCTTCACCCTATATTGTAATAGCCAATTAGCATGGTTTTTCTTTGACGTAAACGCCACTAAGTGGACAAAGCAGCCCCTGGCTTCTTGGGGTGTAGCGCCTGCACTACCACCCATTCACCATGTCTGAGCGAGGGGCTGAGGATTAAAAACAGACAAGACAGCGGGTCATCTGTCTCAGTAGAATGCCAAATGCCATTTATTGAAGGAGGGAAGAGGCCTTAAATACAGGCTTACAGCACAATGGGAGAACCCTGGAGGGCAGAAGTTCACTACAGATGTTTTATATACTTGCATCCTAGCTGTTTACACCCAATGCAGGATACACAAACAAGGAACCTCTGGTGAGCGTCCAGGAGGAAGGAAACCGCAGGGAATCAGCAAGCAAGGCAACAACTACCCAAGGAACAGGGGTCAGGGCCCAACATTGGGCCAAGATGGTATCCAGTTGGATGGCTGAATGGTGACTAGCGTTGGGTATATTTCAATATAGAAAGCAGAATCTTATTTTTCACTCACACAGAATGGGTCAGTGTCATTGTTTAGTTAACTACTCTGAGTTACAGTATGGGCTGAGCTGTGCCTGGCAGTGCAGACATGTAATTCCAACTGCTCAGAAAGCTGAAGCAGGAGGCTAGCAAGGACAAGATCTGCCTCAGCTACACAGTGAGTTCAAGACAAATGAGACTACCGCAAAACATAAAAAATAAAAAGGAAAGAGGAATGGGGTGTAACTCAGTGTTTTCGGGCTTGCCTAGCATATCCAAAGCCCTAGGTTCAATCCCTAATAATCCCAACCCTCCCCCAAATGTTGGCTAGCTGCATTGGCAATTACAAAGCATATTCTTTATTATTATTTTTAATTCTTCATACAGCATATTTTGATCATATTCTTTCCATTCCCCAACTCTCCCAAGGTCCATTCCCTCTCTTCCTACCCAACTTTGTATTTTTTTCTCTCTCTTAAAAACAGTAACAACTGCCAGGCCTTGGTGGCGCACGCCTTTAATCCCAGCACTCGGGAGGCAGAGGCAGGCGGATCTCTGTGAGTTGAGGCCAGCCTGGTCTACAGAGCGAGATCCAGGACAGCCAAGACTGTTTCACAGAGAAACCCTGTCTCGAAAAACAAACAAACAAAAGAAAACAGTAACAATAATAACAACAAAATATTAAATCCTACACCAGTCAGCCAAGGTATCCTTAATCTGTTCTTACAAATGAAGAAGCTGGGGCTCAGGGGTATCTTGGCAGCGGGCAGACAGTCATGTCCAGGGTTCCTTTGTCCTGTCTCCCCAGGTGACATAACACCAGAGCTCCAGACTTGCCCTACTTTCAGAGTCTCGGGCCCCCTCCTGTCAGCGTAAATACACTCAGACTTGACTCAGCATCAATTTTCAGTTCAGAAAAAGTGGTTAGTCTTGATTACACATCAGATCGTGCTGACCACAGAGAGTCCTCGGGTGATGTTCTGTGACAAAGAGGATAAATGGCAGCCAGCTGCCAGACTCAGGCCACCATCCCTCATCAAATATTAGAGGAAAAGAGGAGACAGCAGGATTCCATGGGCCATCTGCTCTGCGGCCTGACCCCGGCTGTCTGTATTCCCCCGAGAGCCTTTCAGATGCTCTGCCTGGTGAACCTGGTTACACATCCAAAGGGGAGAACAGCCCTTCCTTCATCCCACCTCCCGTCTCCTCCCACCTCCCGTTTCCTCCCACCAGCTTTATTCCAGCTGCGTTTTCTTCTGTGGCCAGATTTCTCAACACCACGACCAGCAATTCTTCATGGTGGAGGGCTGCCCTGTACGCTGTAGGATGGTTAGTGCTACCTTGAGCCTCTGCTCACTAGATTCCAGAAGCGCTCTTAGAGCTGTTGACCATCAAAAGTGTCTCCAGACATAACCAATGTCCTCTTGGGAGCAAAAATGTCCCCAGTTGGGAACACTGGTCCATAATGACTAGGCGAGAAGGTATGAAAACACAAATACACCATCTTATCTTAGGAAAGAAAATCGCCCCTCCCATTTGCCTAGAGAGAATACAATAATGAAAGAACAGAGAATTTAGCAGCTACTCAATGCCAGTCATTCCTCCGGCACTGAAAGTATTTCTTGTTTTTAGCCCATTCCTGCCAGGACCGTGTATCCAGTCCTGTGTTAAAAAGGGAGAGGAGGGGCTGGGAAGATGGCTCCTTGGTAAATTGTTTGGCATATAAGCACAAGGACTTGTATGTAAATGGATGTATTCCCTACATCCATTTAAAAACCTAGGTGTGGTGGTGTGAACTTGTAATCCCAGTGCTAGCCAGCCAGCTTAGACTAATGGGTGACCCCTAGGTCCAGGTAACAGGCTCTGTCTCAAAACAAGACAACAGTAACAACAGTAGAGAGCCATCCAGATGCCTCAGCAGGTAAGAGCTTGCTGCCTGCCAAGCCTGACGAACCTGAGTTCAATCCCCAGAATCCACATGGAAAAAGAACTCACTTCCGAAACATGCCCTCTGGCTGTCATGCAGATGAGCACACATGTGCATAAATAAACAGACGAATGCGTATACTTTAAAGGTAGCTCCTAAGGACTGACACCTAAGGCTAGCCTCGGACCTGCACACACACACGTGCTCGTGCACCTGTACATACACTCACAGGAACAGAACACATGTACATACAAAAGTGAGGGATCAAAATAGAAGAATGTAAATGAAACTTTAAAAACTCACTCCAAGCCGGGCGGTGGTGGCGCACGCCTTTAATCCCAGCACTCGGGAGGCAGAGCCAGGCGGATCTCCGTGAGTTCGAGGCCAGCCTGGGCTACCAAGTGAGCTCCAGGAAAGGCGCAAAGCTACACAGAGAAACCCTGTCTCGAAAAACCAAAAAAAAAAAAAAAAAAAAAAAAAAAAAAAAAAAAAAAAAAAAAAAACCTCACTCCAAAGTCACTGGGAAGTAGTAGATTCATTGATAATTTGGGTTCTCTGTTGCAAATCCCTGTACTGTGTGGCTCCATTCATTTGGTGTGGTTTATTCTCAACAATCAGTTAAGCAAAAATCTGACCAGCTCACTGTCACTCCTCTGAAAATGGAGAGCTGTCCTTGGAGACGCAGTGCGGTGACGCTCCCCACACTGATGCGGATATTCTTAGTGGGATCCAACCCGGAGAAACTGAATGTCACTCTGGGGGGTCTGAGCTCTCAATGCGCCCCGTGGAAGGCCACTTGTGCAGAGGTAAGAGAAACAAGCAGTGTACAGAAACAAGCTAAAGATGTGAAAAAGCGAAACTGCTCATTGCCAAGCATGCCACCAGCGTTGTTCACCGGAAAGAGGTCCAGAACATGAGCATCTCATCAATGGCTCGCTGAGGGAAGGATGTTCCGTAGAGGAGACAGTCTTCCAGAGAATTTGGAGAGGAGGATTCCAACATACAGAATGTGGTTAAAAACCAGGATGAAGCACCAGGACTGTCTGGCAGACAGTAGATATTTAAATCTTGGTTCTTACAGTGTTGAGTTAAGAGCACTGGGCGAAGGTGGGAGAGCCGTTTTCTTCAGTAACATGTATTGAAAAAGTTCAGTAACATCCCCGACTCTGGGGTCAGACAGGGCTAAAATTTTCTGGCACTTTCCACATGTGTAAACTCGGGCCAGACCCTCTCTGTCCTGCTTTTCCTGCCTATGAGAAAGAACGACACTCTCCACTGCACAGTTGGTTGAGCTGACTGCACAAGATGGCGTCATTTGGGCTCTTAGCAGTGATCAACATACGGGAAGCATTTAAAATCATCAGCGATGTTTAATAATTGAGTTTAGCCGATATCCCATATCTCTTCAGTGATTCGGGGCTGTCCGTGAAGGTTCATAAGCACCTCTGAAGCCCTTTAAGACTCTATCGCCCCCCTGCTCTTGTTCACACTCTCCCAGTTATTCAGTTTCCCACTCCTCTCTCCAAATTCCTGGCTCCAACTCACACTACCCCTGCCACTTAAGCTAGTCTTTGCCATTTGCCCCACCAAGTAGATCAAGACCACGTGAAATAATTTCTTCCCCATACAGATCAGGGCGACCCAGATCAGTGTCTGCTGATCACTGTCTGTACTTGTGGACATCACTTTTTTTTCCCATTGTGAGGCAAGAGGCCTCTTTTCTTCAAGACTAGGTGTGATCTCTAGCACTCTCCAGGCTCTGTGAGCTACTGAGCCCCTTCCCAGCTCTCTTAAATCTCTAGTCCTTCCCATGGAATTCACCAGCAGATGTGGAAACTATGAAACCCGCCTCCTAGCTGAATTTATAGGACTGTGTAGTTAATGGCATCACCACTGACCCCCATTCATTTAAACATGTACTGACTACCAACTATGAGCTAGAACTGTCCTCAATATGGAGACAACAACATATGTAAAACCTCCATTCTGACTAGAATCATCTTGCTCCTTTTATCCCTCCGATCCAATTGGTCTCCCATCCTACATTTGTCAAAAATATATTCTAAATTCTATCCCTCTTCTCTATAGCCCTCCCATTCTCATGCCCCACCCCCTTTTTCTTTTGAGACAGAATTCCAATATGTAGCTTAGGCTGATTTTAAAAAGCTAGCCTCCTGCCTCCACCACGGGAATGCTGGGATTACAGACTTCCGTGGCAAGCATTCTTTTATCTTTAAGAGCATATTTCTTTCTGAAGACCTTTACCCTCCAATTTATTCTCCCACAGATGCCAATGTTCCACATGAACAAGAAAAACAAGTTGTTTATTTTCACTCCCTTGCTTCAAAAGCCCTGCTGGTATACCATCACTGGGTGGTACCATTTAAATTCCCTAATTAGGCACACACAGTTCTACACAATCTGATCAGTGTTGGACTCTTCACATGTATCTCCTCCCCATACCATCCCACCATGCACCACATCCCAGCCCCACCAAGCCTCTCACACTCCTCAGCATGGGGGAGTCTTCACTTCTCTTCCCCTACACATACGCTGAGCTCTCAATTTTAAATGCTGGTTCCTTCCCTGCCTTCTCACCCATCCCGTGACCTCCGACTAGTTCCGATGATTCTGTAAAATGTCACCACTCTGAAGCCGTCCCTAGCTTACACAGTGATTGCTGTTTACCCATCCGCCTGCTCTACAAAGCGTTTTCATGACAACATATGGTGCTAGGATCATTTTAATATATATGCACTTTCAAATGTGTTTCTTCCACAAAACACTCAGCTCCTCAAAGTCAGTGACTACGTTCTGTTCCCTCTTGAAGTTCCCTAGAATCTAGTCCGAGGTAAGCATACATGTGAGTCTCATGAGGAGTAGCGATTGTTTACTGAGTTCTGTTTCAGTGGCCCTTTCAGATGGGAACTAGCCCTGTGAATTTATAGATAAAGTGACTTAGAGCAGATATTAGATGGCTTGCAAAACTGGTGAAAATCCTGAGGAACACGCTTTCAACTAAGCTTCCAGAATGACTGTGGACCCTCAGAATTGCATGATCTTTGCCACAGTGCAATACAATAGAGCGGTAGATGCTACTGCAGAAAAAGACGCTTTCTCGGGCAGCTGGTGACAGCAGTCGCCTTGCGTCTGCTGTTAGCTGTGCCTGCAAATGGCCGGGCACTTTATGCGTTGCCAACAGCGCTGTCCTCTTCACACTGCTCCCCAGTCATCTCACTTGAGTGCATCCAATTGATGGGACCTAAATAATATCCAGGAGCTTAGCTGCAAGAGAGTTTGATAAATGCTCCCTTTCAGCTTCCTAGCCTCCACAGTCAGGAGGTTAGACACACAGAGCTGGGAACGGATGTTAAATAGACTAATCTAGAGTATCCACGAGTATCTCCCAAGCAGCAGGCATTTTGACAGCTGAGTGGGATAAGTAGTCTTACTGTCCCCACTTCATTAATGAGAAGACAGAGCTTACAAAGAGGAGAAAAAACCTTATCCTAGATTATATAAATGGTCCCAGTGGTCTCTAATACAAAATCAAGTCTGTCTGATTCTGAGATTGTGTTCTTTCGACCCATTTGCTATACTTGAGTGCTTTAGTTGGGACATCTCCCAAAGGTCCATAGGGAAAAAAATCAGAAATTTAACAAAGTCTAGCCTCCTCATTACTGTCTCTGTTACTGTTGCTCTAAATTGTGGAAGATGTGTGCCTGTGGTAGAAATCTTTGTCTCTTTAATACGCCCAAATATATTGATTACGGGTTGGATAAAAGCAAGGTCATTTAGATCGTGGTCTGAAATACGATTTTCGGCTGATAAGTTGTGGATCCCAAATGCAGACGAAGTGACAACGATTCCTGATAATGGCCTCACCCCACAGTGCCTCAGTAACATTTTGATGAACAGAACGCCCTTATCTGACTCCAGTGAATGCAAAATTAACCCAAATCAGCTGCAGCATCAGCCGTGGGCCGGGCCTCCTGCTCTGACTCCGAATATCCCTCCTCTGGTATTCTTCTGAGTCAGTTCATGATCGTGCCTGGGATTAGGAGAGTCAGTAGTCAGCTGGCTTCAAACAGCACCAACATGAGAAAATTCTCAGAAAGACATTGGAAAAATGATCTCAAATTCTATAGATGCTAATTAACAAAGATTTTTTTTTTAAAAAAAGAAGCAACCATCTTAATATTGCTGGATCATCCTCCTTCAGCCTGAACTACATCCGATCTTGCCTCAAAAACATGAATAATAAAAGAAAAACATAAATGACCAGAGCTTCTTTCCAAGATTATGGAAATCCTGAGAGCAGAGCAATTTCTCAAGAAAAAGAAAAAGGCTTGTCCTTCCTAGCAAAAACTGCAATTGAGTTTCTCCCCAACCCTGGAATGTCTGGGCCAAGCCAGACATCATACGATTTAGTAACTATGCTTGTTCCACATGAGTGCTGTGGAGCAGATTCACACGACCATGCATGTGCACAGCTCCTCACACAGAATCTGACTCTTAGCAAATGCCTGGCAGATGCTAGGTTTATTTTAGGGCATTCTTCCTACAGTTTGATAGTGGTCAATTTTCTGAATGTTCTCCCTTTTCACTCAGCCTGGAAACCTGGCTCACGAGACGGTGCCACCCACCTTCAGAGTGAGTCTTTCCTCAGTTAAAACTCTGTGGAAGAGGCATGTCTGCTAGCTAATTCTAAATGCGGTCAAGTTGACGGTGAAGACTAGCCATCACAGGACCAAAGAACTGGCCTTTCGCTCCCAAATAAAGACCCCCAGGCCCTCACCGTCTGCTCTCTCTTTTTTATACTGCAGCCAGCCCACTTTCCCTGAAGACTGGCATGGGAGTTTTTCCTCACATCTGTCTTCCACCCTGGAATACACCCTCTGGTTTCTGTTCTTCTATAACTGCTCATCCTCCTAGTAGTTACCTTTCATTTTTAACCCCACACAAATACTTCCACGTACTTAGCGTGCACAACACAAACGCCACTGTTTATAGTTCATAGAGGTTCCTTGGCTTACAGATGCTTCCTGTTCAAATATCCACGCAGTAATTGAACAGATTTTTGAGCATCTATGTCTACTACAGTCCGAGTTCCATGAATGCCAAGAATTTTTGACAAATGTGTTCACTGCCGTGTTCCTAGTGCTTATTATAGCACCTAGTGTTTTAATAGGTAACAGTATTTGTTGAAAATGAATGGATGGATGAATGAATGAATGAATGAATGAATGAATGAATGAATGAATAATAACTTTTCAGAACGGGCCAAAGAAACAAAACTCTTATCAATCATGGTGGTTTTTGTTGTTGTTGAGGTAAAAAGATCACATTTTTCTTCTCCATGTCTCGTAAACAATACCCAGCCCTGGTTCTGTTCTAGATGATCTGCTTTACCCACACCCACTCCAGGGCCTTCATCCTCCATCCCTTGTAGCCTTACCTTTAGCCTTGGTGAAAGTTAATTTTTTGGGTTAAGAATTAAGTTTTCTTCTGTGGCGGGGCGGTGGCAGGGCGGAGGGAGCGGGGATCAAGCCAACTTTAATTTCTATCACATGAGTGAAGGTCAGTCAGAGAAGCACGTCTCAGTGAAGTGTCAATGAAGGCTTGAGGTCACTTCCTAGGCTCCTCAGACACAGAATGGAGAGAGAGGAAAAAGAGTTCCAAAGACAAAGCAAAGTTAGGATTGCTTCCCCTCCTCTGGGAATGGACTCAGCTCCTGCTGGCTGAATGAGAAACTCCCTGTGTGGTTCCAGACAGGGAGGAGAGGAGGAAAACCACGCTCATAGCAACAGCCACAAGGTTTAGGGAGAGGAAAAAATTCCCTTCCGTTAGCACATCCCAGCAGGTACAGTAGCAACCTGGCTGGGTACTCCGTGCGTACTAACCTGGGTAAGAAAGAATCTTGAAACTATTTCAACTTACAAATAGAGAAACTGAGGCACAGAGGACCTCAGAAACATCTCCAATATCAACTGAGTGTGAAAATAGCAAGACTGGTCCCAGCAGCAGCCTAAGTGAATCTTTTAGCCACAAAACCATAGGACCCTAATATGTATGGACTGGTATTCATTTGGGAGACTAATGTTCCCAGGCCTGGACACATTCACAAAGATAGCCTCCAGGGGGAAAAATGTTTAATCATACCAAAATGTTTTACTGACACATTTATCCCAAATTGTCTAAAGACTATATTATTATTTTATCTGACATGCCAGTTTCTCCTACTAAACCCTTCAGTCCTATTAACAGTATCCCCACTACTTCAGACTGTCTGGAGATGCTCATATCTGTGTTCGCCCTTGCTACTCCTCTGAAGCCCAGATGAGTTGCCGTGTCTCTCTGCCCCCAACCACTTTGACTTCTGCACTGTACTTACAGTATCCAGTCTCCTCTCTCCTTGCCACAGCTTCAAACCTGATTTCTAACCTTGACTGTCCCAGGTCACCGGCTTCCCAACGTCTGTCTCGGCTCCCTGTCTCTCAAAGCCATCCGGGACACACAGCCTTCCTGGATGGGATTCTGGTCAAACGGCTCTCCCCTGTGTGTCTTGTTGCTAACACTTCCTACCTTCGATTCACCTCAGGACTCTGTCCTGGCCTTTTTCCCTTGGTCCTTCCACGAGCTGTCGGCTCTAACCAGATGGCATTGTGTGCGTATTTTACTTCATGAAGCTGTTCGCTCGCTCCCACCTTCCTTCTCACCCGGCTCTTGCAGCCCGTCTCAGCCTCTGAGGCCAGCTGTATTCCGCCTTGGATTCTAGCAGCCATCCCCACCCTAAGTCTCACTCACCCATCCACACCCCACCTTGGAGTCAGATAACTTTTCCAAAGAGTACACCAGCCCTGTGAAAGTTCTTTACCAACACTTCTGTCTGTGCGTCTCCCTCGAACTTTCTTTCGCATGATGACGGAGTCATTGATGAGGGGATGAGTGACAGGGAGACACAGTATGTCGCTCCAGACATATTCATAAGGATCCCTGCTCTCCTGCCAATCAAGCAAATCGCTTTTGCTTCTGACCATCCCTTTCTGAGGTGTTTGCACACTGGCCTGTCCCTTGCACCATCAGCAGCGCCATCGGATTTAGAAACTCCAACGATTCTCCTCACTTCCACTTAGGGAATGTTGTCCGGTTTGCACTCTCACAGCTGCCCCACCTGGCTCACACTCTTCCTGCCTCAGTGCCTTCGGCCCAGGCTTCTCTGTAGTGGGTATGACCTTTCCTTCTATCTAAAATGACCTAGGTTTGATCATGTTAGGTGGACCTAAACCCCGTTCCTCTAACTCCGCCCCCGGCTCCTGTCTGAACCTTCTTATGGCACATACCACACACGGCTTTGCACTTTAATTTTTGCGATAAATGTATACTCCATTTTAAGTTAAAATTCTCGTTTCCCCGTTTGATTACCCACCCCACCACCACCAGCAGCAGCAACACTACCACTTCTCTCTTTATTGCTTCTGTTTCTTGAGGCAGAAGATTAAGCCATAATTCAACTTATTTTCAAATTAGCCAATTTGGAACCCTATTTTCATTCATCTTACTAGTGTGTCTCCAAAACAAAGACTCCCCTATGTACTTAACGGGAAGGAAGCCCGTCTGCTGAATGCTTCACTCTCCTTATATCAAACAGCTCCTCAGACAATCCGCAGAGACCCAGTCCCTTCCTGAGCTTGCTCAAGTAATAAAACTTAGCAGCTACAGGGCTACAGCACAAGATCCTTAGAGGCAGTAGACAGTAGAGTCTCCTGAGCTGCTCCCCACAGGCATCGGGGCTCACAGCACCCAGAATCAGCTTGGGCTTCCACAGCCCTGACCTCTTGAAAGCCAGGAGATAGTCTATTGTCAAGTGCACCTGTGACTCCTAACGATGATGTCATCCTCGGTCACCACGGTAACCTCCCTAATGTGAGTGCCCTCTTAGGAGCTCCATCTATAAACAGCCGTCTGCACTCACTGGCGTGCTGGTCTGTGCTTTAGTACAAGCCTCAGAGGCTGAACCTCGCTCGGATCCACCTGTCCACTTGCTCTGAGCACTCTTCTGGTCTCTATCTAAAGCCAGCACCAAAATGGACACCCAACCTTGGTTCTTTACAAAATCCAGTGGGCAACTAGTACATCCAAACTAAGTCAGAGCCCACCCCCGGAACTGATGCTATCAGCAACTGATTAAGGACAGACTTTCTCATTTTAAAGTTGCCCTGCGTGGTATTCATTAGCTATTCAGTCCTCCAGTGACTTCTCAGGCAACTGATCTCAAATGAATCAATGACTCTAAATCAGTTTTCCCTTTGGTAAAGTATCCCATCTTTTCTACTCACCGGTCCTCCGAAATTTCTTCTAAATTTCAGTACTGTGCACTATGGTATTTACATATAACAAATGCACATTGACACCTCACTTTGAACTTGGAGGTATTGGCTGTATGTGACGGAAAAAGACAGTTTGAAATCCAGGCAACAGGATTCAACACTTAATTTTGTAAATGATGGGGAATCTGAGCACTTAATTTCAAAGTAATGAAACACTAATCCCAAGCTTTATCAAGACTACAAATTCAGCATATTACAGACCGAGCTGTTTTGGAGCAAGGGAAGGCTCAGTTAATTTTATTTTTCCTTTACCTTGCTGCTGGTAAGCCTTTTTTGCCTGCAAGGCAGGAGCCAGGTTTCCATAAACATTATAGGAAATCAGTTCCAGACAGGAGAATTTTCAAACGCTCCGGTATTTTTCACAAGTTACATTTCAAAAGAGAGAACATTTGCATATTCAAGGTGAAATCCCATGGAAAGATGCCTCCTTGCCCAGTTTTATAGGGTAATTATTTCTACATTTCTGAACTGGTAACACCTCCAGAATGTCAGCTCAGACCGCACAATAGGCATAGGTATTAATTAGCCACTCTAATTACCCAGGCTTGTTTAGACCAAGCAAGTGACGCAACAAACCGCTTCAATCTGTTGGTTGGATTCTTCTTGAACAACTTAGTCAAACAGGAACTTGTTATGACTAGTAAATTGCACAAACACAACTTGCAAACCGAGAAAGCCCTTCTGTGTTCCCTGAATACAGGCCCTCGCTCACAAAGCTAGCTCTACAGCCAAGTCCGCCTCCAAAGGTACTTAGGAGAAAGGCCTTTTCTGTCTCTCAGTGGAAAATCAATACTGCATGCTGGAGGGGAAGATGGAGAGTTAAAGCGTCCTCTTCACACCACACGGGTGAGTAAACACCACCGTGGGCTTGGGCGCTGGCAAGAGATGGTGCCGCCGCAGGCAGCAGGCAGACCCGGAACAGAGCCCTCCCCAGCCCAGGACAGAGCCGACCTGAGCGGCCAAGGCGAGCTGGTGCTCTCAAGCCTGAAGCTGGCACTGCTAGCCCTGTGCCTCATCTAATTTGATTTCGGTGCAACTGCGGGTCTGTGTGCGCCTGCAAAATTGCATAATTTGCCATTTCCCCAGCTGTTATCCAGCAAAGCTATTCTTTGCACACCGATTTGCCTGGCTGCTATTAAACCCACAGGCAGAGGCAGAGGGAAGTTTGCTCATCACTTTGTGTCCTCAGCTTCTCCTATCCTCAGGCTACCCACCCCTCCCACGGTTAGAGACAATCAAAGGCCTGTGGGCCCTTCTTCATCTAGCCATGTACACTTTCTGGGAAAGACGTTGTTGTTATGGCCTTTTTGTCTAAACTGGCTGTTTCCTACTGTCCACACCCACCTCCCTGAAACACAGGCTTCCCTCCTCCTCTCTGGCCCTCCCTGGCTGTCCTGATGATTTTCCTGAGATAGCCTGGTATTTCTGGCTTCTCTCCACATTGAGTCAGATCTCAGTAGGGTTGAGGACAGGTTCTAGAGTCATTATCAAAGCCAAAGGTAGGCAGACTCTGACAGCTTTTCACAGCCCACTTCCTCGGGCTAGTATTTTTCCGTTACACTGAGGATAAAAGATAAGGTGTCTCTCAGATGTTCCTTTGCTGGGAACCCTCTGAAAGTGGGGCTTTGAGAATACAGAGCACTGCGCATTCTGGGGGGAAGGAGACATTCACAGCAGCCTTTGTTCTGCTACAAAGCTCCCCAGTATCTTGGAGGTAAGGGAAGACCCCACTCCTGGAGCACACTCCGGATAACTGAAAAGCTCAGCAGGGCGGGTGCACACAGCGGACAGACTGAGGGGACCCAGCAGTGGCCTGGGTGGAAGTCAGGACCAGTCCCTTTCCTGCGGTTTCCATCAGACTCCCTGAGCTCAGCAGGAGCTCAAGACTTTTCTACTGATCTTTTCAGCTATTAATCAGTCAGAGTGTGAAATAACTTCTGAGATGCAATATGCCTTGATATTAAACTGTGCAAAGGTGTTGTTGGGTTGTAGCGTAGAGAGTAAAGGAAATGTGCATTTGCTCTCAGGTTTATGCCATAGACATATTTTTAATGCAAATGAATTATAATCCTTCCCTCCCCCACCCAGCGTATGTGTACACACACACACGCACACACACACACACACACACACACGCACACACATGCACACGCACGCACGCACGTGCGCAAATCCTCTACTACCTAGCCACTTCCCCAGCCTGAATTCCATTGTACAAATCAATCAAAGTCCCTGAGAGCTTCACGATTGCAAGATATTTAAGGTGTTTACACAACATACAGCACTTCTAGTTAATATAGTTTACCTCAGATGCTTTTTTTTCAAGACTGTATTTGCTCACTTTAAAATGGGCATCATACATTCACATATTTCTGCAAATAGAAAGTTCTGAAAATGATTTTCAATCAGTCTATTGCAATACTTTTTAAGCCCGGATTTTGATTTTTTTTTTTTAAATAGCCAAATTCTGGAATACTCTGATGCACAACTACTGAATCCCATACAAGACATTTCAGTTATTATGAGAATAAGTTGACCTAACTTTTCATCACAGCAATGGCAAGCCTCTGTATAGCTGTCCTTACAAGAGCATTGTCACTTGCTTGAAGCTACACTATTTCATAAGGCAAGAAATGCTGTGGGGAGGATCCCCTTCTCGTCTTGATTGCTGGGCAGCCCTCCCTCTCCCCATAGGTGAATGTTTAATGTACTGTAATACTGAGTTTCCAATGGTTGGGGGTTCTTAAATACAAAATGAGCTTATTTTTAAGATGATTTTTTTTCCTTTGGAAAAAATTTTAACATATAGCCCAAGCGATCCCTTAGGTTTGCTGAAGAAGCTTAGAGATTTAGTTTGTATTCCCCAACCTATACCATGGCTTCTTCAGTTGTGTGAACAAATGTGCTTTTCTTCTGGTGAAATGTCCCCCAGCATCCATTAAGAGCCAGCTCCTTGTTCCAGCCATCTCCTGCTCTGTTTCCATGGATCTGCCTGCTAGGGATATTTCAGGGCTGTGTCTCCTGCATCTGATTTCTCTCATGTAGCATCTGGAAAGCCCGAGGCAGCAGCATTTCTGTGAACGGCTTCAAGAGCCAGCTTTCACTTCTGTCCTCTGCCTTTCCTGGCCCGCCAGGAGCTGTCTACATTGTGTTCTGTGTGAAATCGCTGTGCCAGGGCTGACTTCCGAGAGAGCTCCCACAGGCCTGGCTGACAGCCTCCGTCACTAGGTTTCAGGCTGACTCAGGGGTCAGAGCAATAAAAGCACCCTCAAACTTTCCCAAGGTTTCCAGATTATAAAATAAAATGTGGGGAACAAATTTAGGTGATAATTGACAGGTATCAGAAAATCTCCCCTAAGGTGAGTCAGTGGGCTTATCCTATTGGGGTTATCCTTCAGATTCATTCCAAGATGAATATTTGCTTTGGACTAAAAGAGACAGCCATGCTCATTCGTTCAAGTATTCATGCTTACATCATCCATATTGCGTTTTCTTTTTTGTTAACAGAAACAGCATAATAAGAGCACACTGTGGTGTGGTGTGGTGTGGTGTACCGGAAACAGCACTGGACACCAAATGAGAAGATACTGCCACTGTTTACTTGCTAAAAAACATGACCACAGGCAAGTGATGGAATAGCCCAAGCCTGCGACTCAAAAGAGAGCTTGTTCTAAATGTCAGCTCACATTACCAATTTGTTGCCAAGACTGAAGCCAAGAGGAAATCCAGTAAAAGGAAATTCATTCATTAGATAAAGTTCTGTGTGAGCTGGACCATAGTCCCCAAATATTCACTAACATGTTAGCATCATGTTGTGGACCTAATTGTGTCTCCTTAAATCTGTGTGCCAAAGCTTGAATTGTCCGTTAGATGGCATTTAGAGACAGGGTCTACAAGGGCTACAAAGCCTACAAAGGCTAAGTTAAATCTTAAGGAGGGGGCTAAATCCATAGGTCTGATGTCCACATAAGAAAGGGAAAAGATACCAGACACCCCTCTATCTCTGAACGTGGCAAAACCAGAAAGAGTAGCCCTACCAGAAACGGAATCTGTCAGGAACTTGAACTTGTGCTTCTAACTACCAATTGAGTGAGGAAATAGAATTCTGCTGCGGAGTTTTGTTTTGGTAGCCTTAGCAAACTAATAAACAAATGTAAGAACTTCGCCATGATTTGTCCTTCTAGTGCTTAAACATTACTCAAGACTTGTAAGATTATGATGATTAATCTATGAAAAATAACGTTATTATCAGTAAATTAGTATACACAACAAACCCTAAAATGTACATCATTTCCATACGACCACCCAGATCATACCACACCTTGCTCCCTGGTTATGATAAGGGAGTGCTGCGTCCCATTTTTCTTTCTTGTAAATGGTATTAGATTTAGAGAGAAACAAAGAAAATTGGTCTACTACTGTGACAAGTAAGAAAGAAAATGGAACTTCAATTTACATTTCAAATGTTATTATCATTGTAAATGTTATTTTAAGCCTAAGAAAATGTATCCAAAAATTTCACGTCTTCCGGGGTTCGTTCTATTTGGTGTCTACTGGCCCAGGTGGAGATCATGCTATTCCCTCGTGGCCCCATCACTCAAGGAAGAGAAACATTGCAAGCATTGTGATGTCAGGTCTAGAAGTGCCTCCTAGGTTCAAAGCTTGCCTCCTTCCCTGCCCGTCCCCTCCTCTCTCCTCTCCATCTTTTTTTTTGTCCTTAACTTCCACAGTAATTTATAGTGCTTATTCTTAAATCAGCTCCGTAAAGTAGACGCAGCAGAACTTTGATAGAAATTCCTGTCTTGGATTATGTATTTAAATCTCCAAGTTATTTTCTCACACAGTCTCAAAGACATTATTAAACCTTACAAACACTCTAACACTCACCTCATTCAAATTTTCCTAAGAGAAATGAAAATGTCTTCTACGGTTGTTTATTCAAGTCCAAGTCTGTTTATGGATGCTGCTGTGGGCTAGGGGCAGAAATGCCAGCTTGGTGATTTCACGGCCTTAATGCAAGTGGTACCCGAGGGCTCAGTGGACACTCAGAGAGCTTTAGTCACACCCCAGATATTTATCAAACCCATCCACTTGACAAACACTGACTTATCCCTAGCAGTAAAAATATGAACAAGGTACGCCTTGGCTCTCAAAGGTTAAATCTTCAAAGTTTGGGTGAACTGCCATGAACACTAAAGGACCTAAGTGAATGTTACCCATCTGAGCCTGTCAATCCCCAGATCTACTGAATTTTCCTGGCAGAAGTGTCATGGCTAGTCTTGGTTGTCAACTTGACTACAACTGGAATCAGCTAAAACCCAAGCAACTGACAAGACCTGTGAGGGATTTGTCTTGGTGGGAAGTCCCACCCTTAATCTTGATTATTTAAGGTCAGAAGACAACACTGTAAATCTGAGCCACGCCTTTCTGGTGGCGGCCCACATAAAAGGACATGGAAAAGGGAAGCTTTTGCTTTTTGCCTGCTTGCCCTCACTCGTGCTGGCAAGTGCATCCATCCTGCTGATGAAGCATTCCTTTGCCGGTATTGGAGCCCGCTTCCTCAGGATTCCAAAGTAGAATGAAAACTAGCTGAGACGTCCAGCCTTGTGGATGGATTGAGCAACCATCAGATGCTTGATCAGAAGACAGCCATTGTTGGACGACCAGAACCACAGCAGGTAAGCCACTCTAATAAATCCAACTTCAATGTGTCCAGACTCATTCTGTCAGTTCTGTCCCTTTACAGAACCCCAACCAGTACATGAAGCGTCAACTGATTTTTTTGTTTAGACAAAAACGCAGATTTAAGTGCCGTTTCAAGAAGATTGGTAAATACATATGAATGGATATTTTTGTTGTTGTTGCTGTCTCAGGGTGGCTGATGGTATTTTATTTTGAGAAGGGAACTGGATTTTTAGGTTACCCTGTTCGATGCTGAGTAGCTTTCTGTCATGTAGAATGTTCAGAGTCTCCTTGCTAGACAGTCTGTCTGGCCTCTCAGCCTTGTCTTTTTCAGACTTTCCCCAGCTCGAATTTTAGGCTCCACCAAAGCCGAACAGTTCACACACCCTGACATCTCCCGATGTCCACACTAAGACTTCTCTCTTCACCTTCCATCAGCCTCTCCCCAAGCCCTTACTATGTAAGAGATGGTCCACCCTCTCTTTTCATACATTCCTTCTTCACTCTTTCATACAATGCTTCTTCACTCATCAGCTACCTGGGCATCGGTGAATACCCAATGCAGGAGCTGAGCATGGTGGTACAGACATGTAATCCTAGTACCCAGGAGGCTGAGGCAGGTGGATCAGGAATTCAAGGCCAGTCCATCCCTACATAATGACTATTAGGGAGGGAGGGAGGGAGGGAAGAGAGGGGAGGGAGGAAGGAAGGAAGGAAGGAAGGAAGGAAGGAAGGAAGGAAGGAAGGAAGACAACGGTTCTTAAAATGGAACAGAAAACAATGATCTCCTGGAAAGGAAGCAGCATCTTGCAGGCAAGGTCACATTTTATACAAAGTGACCAAACAGGGAGAGAATTAGGGGGGTAGAATCCCTGACCTCACTTCCCCCGCTTTTAACCGAGCTGAGGCTCAGTGTTGCATTCCCCGTGAGCCAAAGACACTTCCAGTCAGGGTCCTCAGAGGACCAAGAATGGTAGATGGCATGCTCACAGGGTCAAGCAGAGTACCTAAGCCAGCCTACAGACACAAAGATTAGCCAAAACCAAGATCTCCAACTCTTTGTCCAGTCTAGACTTCACAAGCCCCATTCCAAGAAAGAAGACAGTGTTTCCCAAATTCTCAAACCATACTCATCATATTTTTCTAGTATCTCCACCAAAGAGAGTCTGGGACAAAGGGGTATATTGACTTTCTCACCTCTTCCTTAGCCTGCTTTAGCACCTGGTCACCCTATGGATACTACCGCCAATCTATAGGATAGGAGTCCAAATGTACAACGCAGTTGCTTCCTCAAATGCTACCAAAGAATTCCACTCATGAAAAAAAGAATTTTGTATGTGTGCACTTAAGATCCCATTAGACATCTGGACAGAGGCTGAAGAAGGCTGGCATAGGAAAGAACCTCCAACTGAGCACTTTATCTTTATGCTTAGACATTATCATGGTTTGAATAGCAAATGCCCCCTACAGGTTTACATTTTGAATGTGTGGCCCAAAGCTGGTGGCATTACTTTGGAAGGTTCTAGAAACTAGAAGGTGGGTCTAGCTAGTATGTCACTGAAAGCAGGCGTTTGAAGTTTATACTCACCCTCTGCTTCCTGGTCTGCAGGATGTGAACAGTCTCTGCGCATGTTCCCACTGCCATGAAATGGGTCAGTTCAGTCCACCTCTCCTCCACTATGATGGGCTGGGCTCTCTGAAAACATGAGAGCAAATAAATTCTTCCTCACCTAAGTTGTTTCTTTCAGGTACTTGGGCCACAGTTACACATCTCTAATTGGTATAGAAGCCCCCAGCCTGATCCCACCAAACACTTCATGGTCTCTGCGTGCCCTGCAATTCCCTGTTGCACACCAGGACTTCACAGCCCAATTTCCTCTTTCTCTTCTCCCCCTCCCTCAGAGCATATAAGCAGCCTCTCTCTCTGTGGGTTGAGCAGCTTTCCCTGTCTCTCCAAGCCTCTGCTGTGCCAATCAGCACCCACCCTTGACATTGCCCCCTCCTCCTCTGGAGAATTCTGTCCCCTGGAACACTGCCTCCCTGTGATGGGGTCTGCTGCCTTGCCTGGTTGGGAAGGCAGTTGACTTCAGTGTAATCATTTAAGAGGTTTATTAATCAACTTGCATAAGCCCACATCCTTGGTTCTCTTGTCTCGTGGAATTCAATTCTTCCTCCGAACATGTCACAGTGCATTACCCTGCCAGAGTTAGCACATTTGAACATCTTGTCACCACGCGAGTGGCACCACCGTGGCATAACTGAGCTCATCTTTTTCTTTCAGAGGCATATTCTGGCAGCTATGATCTCGACTTTAAAATTACATTGCAGTGAATCTTTCTTCATATGCACTGTCTGTCTAAAAGTAATTTTGATTCCTAAGTCCCATAAGATGCTCTATCTTTAAGAGTTATATTCAAAATAGCTAATGCATACCTAAGCCTTTCCCCGATTTTGTTTGCCTTTAATTTAAGCACAGTTGTGAACAAAAGGCCAAGTCCTTCTACGCATACTCAGAGTGCCCAGAGCAGCTTATTTTAAGCACTCCTGGCTCCAATGTGGACAGGCAAAAGGAAGAAGAAGGGCTTGGCCCGGAGAGCTAGGCACTGGAGCCTGGTTTGTCCTGTTTTCTTTTTCAGACAGGAAGATAATGGCTGCTACAGCACCCACCCTAAGTGACACAGGACATGCAGGGGGCTCCACAATCGAAGGTCTTGGGAACTTTGACGTCACTGTTGAGTTACTTATGTCATAAATGATGGGATTTCAGAGCTCCTGCTTTGGTTTTCCTTAATCCAGACTCGAGTGTCATACAGCTAAGTGTCTGATTCGTGATCCTGATTTTACTCTTTTTTTTCTGCTCAATTTGATCTGTTCTAAAGATGGTTGTGAATTAGCCAACTGTGGTAACCCCAGGACTCAGGAGGCAGAGACATCAGGACACCCACAAACTCTAGATTCGAAGATGTTGTACACAGAAAGTTCTAGACCTGCCAGAGCTACATAACAAGACCCTGTCTCAAAACAAAGTAAAAATAGTGTAAGGGATTAAACACCATTTGAAATTATGTCTCTTCTGACCCTGCTATCCACTCTTCTTCCATTCATTCTCTGAAAACTCTGTATTATAATATTATAATATTATAGGCCACACATGTAGAGTTAAAGAGGCATAAAGGGAGGGGCCTGCTACAGGTCAAAAGCACAACGCTTTGGGGTTAACGTGTGTGTGTGTGTGTGTGTGTGTGTGTGTGTGTGTGTGTGTGTGTATGTGTGTGTGGGGTGTGTGTGTGTGTGTGTGTGTATGTGTGTGTGTGTGAACCTTGACAATAGAGCTCTAGTTGCTGTTGCATTATAACTAGCTGTGGGGTATAGAAAGACCACCCACAACACCTTCCTGGGAGGAAACAGTATATAACCTGTGGATAACTCACATCTTCAGCTGGATATTCTCCTCTGATAGATCTGGAATCTCTATCATTCTCTTAAGCAGCAAGGTCTTCCCCTCACAGTCACTAGACGGCTGTCATGCTTGCAGCCATTTTGCATAACCTTAGTCAAAGGCAGGAAACAGGTGGGTAGTGAGGACAGTTAAAGAGAACATGGTTCTTTTTATCTCTGAGGAAAAAACTCCCCGTCCCAATTTCTGTGGACTCCCTCTACTGACTCATTGCCTTGAACATTTAAATATCTAGTTTCCAGAAAGGCTGGGAAGAGGGCAGCTTTGCCAGACCCTGGAGAGGTGGGTAAGCAGGAAAGAAGGTTGTTAGGAAAGAGTGGGGTGGTGGCTGTTTCTGAAAACTTCACCCAAGGAGACATCTCATAAGAAAATCCTCCACGGTTGCTCTACCCAAGCCTGTTTCAGAGCCTGGTGGCTCTCTAAAATATAGGTGTGAATATCAAGGCCAATCTGGGTCCTGCCTGATTTGGATTGTGACTGATGAAAACCTTTCTATAAGGAAATAATACAAAAAAAGAAAAACCTAGAAAATGGAATCTGGGAGGCAATTTGGAAGAGCTTAAAGCTGTTGGAACAATGATATCCTAGGCCTTCCATCTCTGGGAAGATCTTCTAATAAATCAAAACTTGAAGGATGAGCAGAAAGCCTTCCACTAAGTCACTGCATGCCCAGAATTAAGAAGAGAGAGCCTTGATGAATTTAAATGAGAACACAAATGGATGACAGTCTTTGGGATCTCTCATTTCTAGAGATCTCCTTGACCTTCCAGGACCTACCCTGAGCCCCATTCTATGAGCACAAGCTGCAAGCTTTGTACCCTAAAACAGAATTAGTCACTGCAGAAATTAAGCTCCGGCTTAACAATAAGCATTCAGTGACTCACAGAGGCACGCACCATGAGAGAAATGTCACAGACTTGGCAGATAGAAATGTCTGCAAGAAAACATTCCAGTAGAATGTACTGAAACACACAGAATCAACGCAGCAAGCCAAGCTTTGCAAAGCAGCCCCAGCACAGGGCTGTTGGGAATATATATGATACTTAAAATAAAATTTCAAATGTGTGCCTCTTCACTTATGTGTATAAACGATACATGTGGTGTGATAGCTACATGCAAAGCAAATTCAGGTGAGAGATATTTCTGATCAACTGGAGTTGGGAAGTTTTTCTCTACTAATGATTATTCATCAGTTTGTCTGCTTGCTTATCCTACTCAGAGACAGTCAAATCCAATGTCTTGTAATTCCTCTGCAGTCTGACAGTCCACACACTTGTTGTCCAGTCTGCTAACTTATGTAGAACCAGAGAGCCATTATCAATGTGTCCTTTGTGTTCTTCTCTGAGTGAAAGAAATTTGCTGGAATGTGTGGAGGAACACAGGAAATTGAAGCAAAAAAAAAAATGGGAATGAACCAAGGAGAAGCCCTATGCAAGAGTTGGGGGAACTCCACAGAGCAGGAAATGACACAACATATTAATCCAGGGACCCCAAGAGCCTTGACATGGAGTGAATGCTATTCAGAACCATCAGACACCCCGAATTCTGTCCCACTGTGGAACTGATGGGAGTCCATGCCCTACTTCAAGTAGAATGTTCTGAGCCAGGAATATTTTCCTCCCTCCATGGACGTTTGTCAGTTTCCAGAGTCATTTTTTCATTGCTGCCCTGAGGGATGGGGAGTCACTAGCAACTCTCATAAGTAGGGTGGAGATAATTCTAAGCACCATGTGAACCATCTACCCCCAATGCCAACAGCCCCCATGTGAGAAGACATGCCCTTGGCCACAAAAGAGGAACGTCAAAGTTGAGGCAGGAAGGGCATGATTTTACTTATCTCATACTCATCTGAACTCTCTAAGTTACTCTTAAACTTAGAGCATAATAATAATAATAATTGAACCCCCTGGTTTAGGGGACTCCAGGCAATCACATAACTCAGGAGAGTCCAGTCCTGCAGTCATTTAGGAACCACTGAGTCCACTTTGGTGATCAACTCCTTCTAAGAGTCAAGATAAGCCTAGAAGTTTCTTGCAGGATGAGTTCTGAGTACATTTGTTCCAATAGAACACTTCCTTGGAGAATCTGTCCTTAGCGCCATGAGTTGGAAGCAAAGGGTAATCAATCAGTGTTTGCAAAGGTGATTTTTCTCCAGCTTAATATCAGGATTTGTTCCTGAATCTTGGGGTAGAATGGAAAACTGTTATTTGGAAATGAAAACATTGAAAATTAATGGTTAGAAACACGATGAGTAATGTTAGTTACTTTCTGAAACATGGAACGTACCAACTGGGCCAACTGTATTTTCTGCTCAATGGTTAATACTGAGAATGGACATACAGGTCTGATGGGTTAACCAGACCATCTCGTATCTGGAAGACATCTTGTACACGGAGGGTCAGAAGCACAAGAGATGTCACTCTCAAGCCAGAATTTAAGTAGAGAGAAGGAGGAGGGAAAAGGCAGAGACTCCCTTGGAGCTGGTTGTCAGGAGCTGAGAGCAAAGAGCAAAGAGTGCCAAGGTTGACTCACCTTCAGTCTCAGAGAAGTACATGAACACTGTTCCTTGTCTTCCCCTGGTTTCTGTCTTATTCTCGCATTGTTGGCAGTATTGGAGGGTAGGAGTCAAGCGGCTATAGCCAGGCTCAGTCAAGGAAAGTGGTATCATCTGGTCTCCTCCATTGCTCTCTACCCAACTAGCCCCCAGTATGACTATGGGTAACTCTTCTAGACATCTCCCTGTGTCTTCTGTGAGCTACCATAGCAAGGTATGTCCATTAGACCCAGCACCAAAAGTCAAGGGTAGAAAGAAATGATGAGTTTCCTATGGGTTCCTTCTCTACTCTACCAGACACTCCATATTGTCACTGTCCCTGAACAAACCTAACAGAAGATGAATTTGTTTGATGGTCATGAATCTACTTTGCAGCTTATTTTCAATGTTTTGTTTCCTTTCCAGTCCCATCACATCTTTGCAGTTGTCTAGAACACTTGTACCATGCCATTCCCGCAATATGTTCCCTCTGGGCATGTAAGACTAAGCCACGGACTCTGAGAGATGAGCCACAGCTAGACATAGTCCCTACCTTACCATGAGCATAAGGCACCCCCCTCTATCGTGTGTGTGTGTGTGTGTGTGTGTGTGTGTGTGTGTGTGTGTGTGTGTGTGTGTGTGTGTTGGGGGGGTGGGAGAGTCTATGCAAGAGTTCAGTGGGGGAATTAAATACAAATAGTGAGAATAACAATGAAACAAACACTAAATCTAAAACTTAGCAGCAGCTGGGCCTTGTGATGCAGACCTGTAATCTTTGCCAGGTGGGGGGGAAGGCAAAGAGAAACTAAATTTCAATGTCTGCCTGAAGTACAGAATGAGTTCAAGACCAGCGTGGGCAACTTAGTGACATCCTTTCTCAACATAAATGTTTTAAAAAGG
>CABHPR010152164.1:10992-23520 GCA_902168415.1 Peromyscus melanophrys | reverse complement strand
TTTTCACTCTCACTTTGTACAGGGGAGAAGACTACGAATGTTTTGTTGTACATTGATTGGTAAATCAGATTCCCAAGTTGAATCTTGTGCTGAGACTGATGTGGAGAGATGTGCTGAGGTAAAGGTAAACTCTTTCCTCATCCTTTGCAGGGAAGGGGATTTGACCAAAGCTCAGGCATGTTGGTTTTGAAATTAGCTCTATCTGAGCCCAGTGTCTTTATGTCTCCTTCTTTGGCTCTTTAGTAATTTTGTTTTTATATATACACTTCAGTATCTTCACCCACAGGAACATGGTCTTCAATCAGATCATCAGAACTCTATACCATGGTCAAAGATATGGCCACTTGGTGGTGATTAGGCTGCAAAAGTTTCAGCATTGGTCATGTAGGCTTTTCATTTGAGCAGCTAGGTATGTATAAGTTTTGCAGACACCATAAGTATTGTTTGATGTTGATATTTTTCAAGTTCAGATGACTACAGGACACCTACAAATAGTTGAGTAGGCAATTAAATAGATACCTAGAATTCATGAGCAAGTTTTGTGCTCAGGTAGATCAGGGTTATCTATCTTAGAGATATGTCAGGTTCTGTTCTAGACCACATAGCTCAACAAAGCAAGTCCTAGGGGTTCATTAGCGCGCTCTCAAGCTCTCAGTCTCTCTGTCTCTCTCCTTCTCTCCAATGTATATAAGAATTATGCTTCTTTTGTCTCAACCTACTTTCTGTTGCTGTAACAAAAGCCATAAGTTTGGATGCTTTTGGGTTTTTTTTTTTTTTTTTTTAAGCTCACTGTTCTGGAGGTTCAAGAGCTGGAGCTGGCATCTGCTGGGCTCTGGTGAGGACCTTAGAACAAATGGCACTAGCTTATACAGAAAAGAACACAGCAAGACAGTAAGCAAGTGACCAGGGAAGGGACAGCCTCACTCTTCTGTATAACATCCCATGCTCTAGGGAACCAACTTGTTCCTACAAGACACAGCCTGTTGTGACATCAACATTAATCCATCCATGAGGTTGGAGGCCTGACTTACCAAAGTGTCTTCTAGGTGTCCCCACTGAAGTCCCACCATTTCCATGCCATGTGTTGGGAACTAACCTTTTAATATCTGAACGTTAGGGGACACCCCTCAGAACAAAAGTGGTCTATAAACTCTGCAATACCATTGTGTCTAAAGGAATAATGTACTAACCTATTAAAATAATAAAAACAGAATATTGCTAACAAATAATAAGAAACAAGCTGTAATCTTGTGTGGAGAATAGTGCTTTCATGCTGATCACTGATGATCGACCAGGGTTCTGACTGCTGAAGATTGGGTCCTTCTAGAGGACAATGAAACAGTCACATTGAACTTTCACAGAACATCTGTATATCCTTTTTAGATGCCATGTGATAGCATTTGGTTCACAATAGAACTTCTTTAGATACTAGGATAGTCCTCTGCAGCCCCAATGCTGCCTTGTCCACCGAGACTGTGGGCTGTCTTCATCTCTTGCCATCTCAGTGGTGTTCACAGATCTTCACCACATGTAGATTCCATCTTAAGAACTGCTGGCTTTACTTAGCAAGAAGAGCAACTGCTCTTTCATTCAGAGTTTGTTTTTACTGTTGCATGCTAGTAAATGTTCTGCATTGAACTACACTCCAGACCTTTTATCACAAGACCAGAAAAATTATATATGTATATGTAGTGTGTGTGTATGTATGTATGTATGTATGTATGTATGTATGTATGTATTCTCATTCTAATTCAATTCCTGTTGTTACTCCACCACTTCTGCAGTTACCTCCTCATTAAGGTCTTGAACCCTTCAAAGTCATCCATGAAGATTGGCATCAACTTCCAAACTATGTTAATGTTGGCACTTTGACCTCCCCTACAAATAAAGAATGCTCCCTATGTCATACTGCACAGTGAGTTCTGCCCAAAAGAATTTCAGTTTACCCTCCCTGGTCCACTAGAGCAGCCCCCACCTGTTTCAACTGCAGCCTTCTCAATGCATTTTACTTAAAGAACTTGAAAGTAAGAAGTGTCCTTTGATCCATGAGCTGCAGAATGGAAGTGTTAGTCAGCATGGAAACAATACTGTGCTGATTTAAATAGAAGTGTCCCCCATATTCTCAAGCTTTGAATACTTTGTCCCTAGTTGGTGGCTATTTGAGGAGCCTTATTACAGCCTTGATGGAGAACATGTGTCACAGGGCTGGGCTTTAGCTTTCAAAAGCCAGTAGCTATTTCCAGTGCACTCTCCTCTTCCTGCTGTGGTTCGAGATGGGAGCTCTCACATTCCAGCACCAGCCTCATCGTCTGCAGCCATCTGTCCCTGCCATTATGGACCTTGACCCTCTGGAACCATAAGACTGAAATAAAATATTTATTCTAGAAGTTGCCTTCATCACGGTATTTTATCATAGCAATTGAAAAGGCAACTAAGAAAAAATGCTAAGCTCAATGGATATTTCTGTCAGAGCTCTTGGATGATCAAGTGCATTGTCAGGCCATTCTGTTTTGTTTTGTTTTCCTGAGTAGTGAGTGGGTCTCCAGAGCGTTCTTAGAAGATCAGTCATCATACTGTAAGCAGGTATGCTGTAATCCACATTTTGGTTTTCCTTCTACAGAACACAGGTAGCGTAGATTTGGTATAATTCATAAGTGTCGCAGGATATTCAGAATGGTAAACAAGCTTTGCTTTCAACTTGGAGTCACCAACTATATTAGTCCCTAATGAGAGAGACAGCCTGTCTTGAAACATAGAAACTAGGCTCTGACTTGGTGTTTCAAGATATGAGAAGTCATTGGATGATATCTCCATATAAACTACGGATGTTCCTGGGTAACTGGCTACAGCTTTTCTAAGAGCAGCCTAATGGATCAAACTCTGGTAGATGCAAACTGCCTTCTGTGTTGTCTTCTTGTCCTTGGCCTTCACTGAATTGAAGAGGAAGAGTCTCTTTCTGGATCAGGCTTTGCTCTAGAGAGTGCTCTGCGGTCTCATCTCCCCATGCAAAGCGCTAGCCCCGTCCATATTAGCGGTGGGGCCGCTGCCCTCCTCCTCCCCAGGCAGCCACTGAATCAGCTCCTTCATCTTCGCAGAGAATCTTGGTTTTACATTTCCTAGCTTTGCACTATGGCACTTTTCACCATGCCTGCTGCCCGAAGCTCAGCCACATCCTGCTCTTGACTTCCACGAGAGATGAGGACTCTTCTTTCCATTTGAACACACAGAGGCCTGATGGAGTTAGTAGATGACCTAACTGCAGTATTATTAGCCTATGTCTGGAGGCAGAGAGGCTGGTGGGGAGGAAAATGTTGAAACCACTAGACCATGGGGTGGTCAGAACATACACAATCTGTATTTAATCTGTCTGCTCTATGTGGACACAATTCAGTTTCCCCAAACATTGAGCAACAGTGGTATGAAAGATCACTGATCACAGACAACCTTAACTAAATAATAAGTATAAAATAACTTTTGAAATCTTAGGAGAATTATCGAAATGTAACACAGTGAGCCCATATTATCACAAACGTGGCATCTGTTATAGATGCTCCATGCAGAGTGCTGACAGACCATCAATGCATAAAAATATATTATTTGTTATGAGTGGTAGACAGAACAAAATAAGGGTACCTTATATATATATGAGCATGTAAAAAATATGCAGCGTTCTACTATAGTGTGAGGTCACTTAGGAAGACAAAAGAATGAGAGAAGACAGAAGAACCTGCAGTGTCCCGGATGACCTGCCTAACACAAACAGGAAAAGAAGACCCAGGCAAAAAGAAGTGGGGTGTCCGGGTCGTCAGATGAACATGCATCTCCAGTCTTTGAGCTTGGCTAAAATGAGGACCGTTAATGTTGCATTAGATGTGATAGGGAGAGTAGCTGTGGATCAGTAGTGCACATTCTTATTCTTGGTCACCATTGTAACTGATTAGAGCCATTGTTCTGCAATCTACTTAAATGTACTTTTCTAAACTGAAAGCTTCACCTTACTGCTTTACAATCATAATTTATAATCTAGTTAAATAATGATAGTGTTAAAGTGGCTGTACACTGTGAAATTATGTTACTA
The DNA here is from genome assembly GCA_902168415.1 of Peromyscus melanophrys. Classification (NCBI taxonomy): domain Eukaryota; kingdom Metazoa; phylum Chordata; class Mammalia; order Rodentia; family Cricetidae; genus Peromyscus; species Peromyscus melanophrys. Next base: position 19,442 of record CABHPR010152164.1, on the reverse strand, counting down.
TTTCTCCAGTACACATTTTAAGTAATCACATGCTTTTCTTTTGTTTTCTATATGTGTACCTATAGTTAAAATAAAATCTGCATGTGAGCACCAGTCCCAAACTACTGTTGTTTTCTGAATACTAGCCGACAGGTACATTGCTCCTCTGTAACAAGGCATTTGTGACGCTTTGCTCCGCCCACAGCTGTGCTTCACCACACAGCACCTACATCTTCCCCATAGGTTCTCCACAGGACCCCAGTGCCTGTCACTCCAGACGGCACAGGTACTGATAGGAGCCTTGTTCCGTTGCCTTTCTACTTAGGACTGTTTCCTTCTTGTTCCCCATCTATCGTTCCTGATCTGTCCACCAGTGTCCTTGGGTCTTAAGTATTTCAGTGACCAGTGTGACCACTGACACTTTAAAACCTTATGCTGGATAAAGTGAGTAACATTCTTATCATTTTGTTTCTCTTTTTCCATATCACCAAGGTCAGTTTATACAGCAGTGGGAGAAACAGATTCTTTTCTCTCTTTTAACTTTCAAAAGCTGGACATTCTATTATGCTTGTATCTCTTTAAAAAAAAAACAATGCAAAGAACATTTTACACAACAGCAGTTGAAATACTCTGTATCATCTTTAAGATAAAGTTTCAGAACTGGACATAGGAGATTGAGGATGCACTTGTTTTAAAAGGTTTTTTTTTGACAGATTTTTAAGGGTTTTTAAAAATTAAATAATACATGTTCAAATAAGTTTCCTTGTTTTTTTTTAAATCGACTTTATTATGAAAGACTTTCTACATTTTCCAATGAAAACCAAAGTAATGTGGAAGAAACCCTTGATTTGCAGCAATAGCTACTACCACATAATACACTGTATGTAAAGGATGTTTACTCGGAACACTATACTTAGAGATGTTTTGAGGTTATTATGATTTCTAATTAATATTAATATTTAGCAAACAAGAGCCTGTGTGTTTACTTGCTCAAATTTATGAACTTTGCATTTCATTGTTTAAAACTTACCCATGTTGCAGCTTGCAAGTACAAGTAATTTCCACATGCTCACTCTTCCTGCTACTTGACTTATGGAAGCTTCCTGAATCCAGATAAATGTATGAGCTAGCAGATGTGTAAGTGACTATCGTGAAAAAATGGACTTCGTCGAAGACTGGAATCAGAATGATTACATTTGATTTGTATTAGCTGATTAAATTTGGAACTTAAATATATAGTGTCTTTTCCATCCTCTTGAGGTTTCCATGCAGTTGTCTGTTGTCCCCATTCATCTGTAGCCCTCTTCATTTTGACTTTGACATTGCTTTTCAGTCCTATTGGTACACCCACATCATTGTAGGATACGTAAAGCAAGAAGCAAGTCATCAGATTTTAAAGTAATACTCAGTTTGACATCATCTTGAACATTTTGATGGTCATCCTTTGCATTAACTCATGATCATTATGTGCTTATGTAAACTGTCATTTAATAAATAGATCATATCGTCAGTACCAGTTGTGGGCACTCTGTGTGTACATGGGGGCACATGAGTATGTATGCATGAGAGGCCAGAGGTCAACACTGCCTTTTTTTTTCAATTGTTTGTTCTACCTTAGTTTCTGAGACAGTTTCTCTCCCTGACCTCAGAACTCATTGATTCAACTAGTCTGGCTAGCCAGCACATGTAATCCTCCCTCTGTCTCCTCAGCACCAAGACTGGGTTGCTTTTTATGTGGGTACTGAATATCCAGATTCAGGGCCCCATGCTCCCATGACAAATCCTGCACTGCCTGAGTCATCTCCCTAGCACCGTTTTCTTTATTCTCTATTCCATCTCCTTCCCTTCCTCCGTAGCATCCCATGCCACTCTCCTCAAGTGCATGGCAAAAGTTAGAACCACATAGTGATCCTTCGCCGTTATCCTATGAAATTGGAATCATGTAATGTAAATGTTTTTCACATTCTACTATTTGCTTCTCATTTTAACATGATATCATCACATTCTTTTTTCTTGCTTTCTAATCTTAATCTTATTTTATTTTTATTAATTGTGTAGCAGAGTATAGATTTACCATAACTTAATCAGCTGTTTTTGAATGGACATTTCTAGTTCTTTACTACTTCAGATAAATGATACCTCCACAGATAGCCTCGTCGCACATAGCCTTTCATGGCAGATTTCCCAAAGTGTAGCACTGAACAGTGAGTATGTTGATAAATATTACCACATAGCTTTTGAGAAGCGCTCTCATCATTTTATCTGCGCCTTTGTAACTAGGAGTTGTGTGCATCCTGCAATTTTGCCTAGCAGTTAGTTATTGTGGGGCCTCACTGCTGTGTGGATTGCAGATCACTAGCTACTGGTGAGACAAACACCTTTTATATGTCTTGAGCCACATGAATAACCCACCCAATTACCGCCTCCAGCTAGACTTTCTATTAGATTTTATGTATATTTTAGTTATATCCATGGGGAAATTTTAGGTTAACTTGGAAAGGGCTTTACCATCTTTTTGTTAAGAGGTATATTAGTCAGTTGGTACTAATGGGAAGCAGGTTGCTGTCTTCTGATATCTTAGAACTTGTATTTAGGGACTGCTGCATTTCATACCCATTCTGCTATCAGAGGGCTGCGATTATTAACTTACAGTTCTTTCCCCTTGGCTCTTGGTTTAGGGCCAGTAGGTTTTCTGATACTGAAATATTCTTGTCCGGCACTGCCTTCATCTTAATATATAGTTAATGTGGTGTTTCCTGGATTCTAATTGTTAATGCTTTTAGTACTTAGTATCTTTATTTCTGAATGTGTTTGTATATGTGGAGATATCTATGTGTTCTTGTAGGTCTGCACACATGTGCATGTGAGGTGAGTGTGTATGGGTGTATGTAGATGTAACCAACTGTCTTATAAATAAGAAACACAGAACCAATGCAAAGAAGAAAGCCAAGAGGTCAGAGCTAAGAGCTAAAACCTTACCCTTCCTCCTGCAGTGATCCTACCTCTCCGAAGGAGCCGCTACTTCCTGTGTTAAAGTCTTTATATAGTCTCTGTTCTGCCTTCTCATTGGTTGTAAACCCAACCACAGGACTGCCTCATCACGGCCTGTCTGTATAGACCTCCAGGTGTTCTATGGTTGGTATTGAGATTAAAGGCATGTGTATCCAATGCTGACTGTATTCCTGAACACACAGAGACTTACCTAGCTTTGTCTACCAAGTGCTGTGATCACAAGCGTATACCACCACTGCCCTGCTTTCCTATGGCTTGCTAATAGCTCTGACCCCCAGGCAACTTTATTTATTAACATACAATTAACATTTTGGTACAAAAGAAAAATATCACCATAGGTGTACATGTTATTGCATATCAGGTTGACATGAAATATTTACTCATTTGTGCTCTCTGGGTCTCTCATTGAACTCTTAGGATTTGGGATTGTAGACATTTTACCCCCATGCCAGCTGTTATGTGTATGCTAGGCATCAAAACTCAGATCCTTATACTTGTTTTGCTAACAAACATAATTATCTTTAATTTCAGTATTTCTGGCCATGTGATTTATTTCAAGACTCCCAAATAAGTCTTCCCATCAGTATTTTATTGGGTAGTCAGTCAAGTGTAGTACAAGTTCATTTTTCACTCTGATGTTGGCATCTATTGCTATTCAGTATTCTGTCTATGCTGAATACTTTTTTGTTTGTCTAGGGTTTATTCTCATTTCTCTCATTCAGGATAGATGGGAATTATCTTTGTATTTTTTTTACATACTGTATATAATGTATAGTCTGTGATGGAATAAAGTAGTTACAGTTTTGAAAGTAAGTATTTATAGACTCTTCTAATGTTTGTTATGGCTAAATATCTTGAAGTTGTGTGTCAAACTAATTGTTCTATAAATCATCTTCCATACCTTATCTCAACAATACAATTTTCTAACTCATTGGTCTTCCAGTTTGAAGTCTAGAATGATCTGATTGCAAAGAATTTCATGTGGGAAAGTGATGCTCTCTGTGATCTGTCCCATCATCTTCCCACCCCTCCATCTGTGAAGAAGTATCTAATACTTGTGTGTGGGTACTCACGCTCATATCCAGGCTCAAGCTAAGGGGTACACACGCTACAGCATGATCTGATGTTGAGACCAAGTGAAGAACCTGCCTAAGACTGAGCAGAGAATTGTGAGGTTCTGGGGACACGCAGCCTTTGGGTGCACTAGCTCCTGGTCTTGGGACTCAGTTGTTCACAGGCTTTTCTCAGCTCTCCAGAGAGCATTAATTCCTTTCAAAGTCAGTCACCAGATTGCTGGCTCCGTTTTCCAGTTTGCAGCCTCTCTGGAATGGATCCTACTTACCTGACAGTCCTGTCTTTCTTATGTTTTAAATTGTGGTTTTTCAGTCAGTTCTTCCACCCATCTGATTTTATTTAATTTCTGTCTTTGAAGAATTCCTCAAAGTTTTGGCTCACTATTGGCCTTTTTTATTCCTTTCCAGGAGTGTTTTGATTTCTTCTTTTCTCCCCAAAAAATACGTCTTTAAATTGCTTGATATTTTAGGCAGGAAGATAGTTATGTCACTTTTAATCTCATCTTTCTTTCATTTGAAGTTTATGGTTTTTTCTAGCAATAATATAACATTGCATTACATATATAAAAATATCCTTATATATTCCATACTGGGTTGGCAATTTACCCTTGAAGAAATAACAGGGTTTCATTTATTTATTTTTTTAAGATTTATTTATTTTTATTTTATGCATATGAGTGTTTTGCCTGCTTGTATGTGGCATATAGTGCCCAAGGAGGTCAGAAGGGGGCAGCGGAGCCCCTGGAACTGGAGTTGTAGATGGTTGTAAGCCTCCCTTTGGGTGCAGGGAACCAAACCAGTGTCCTCTCTCTGCAGAGCAGTTTGTGCTTTTAAGAAATGAGCCATCTCTCCAGCCCGTCGTTTACTTGTTATTAGATACACTTCTCAAGCACCTCTAGTAATGAGATCCTGCCTTAGGTACTGTAGAGACTGGCTTCTGTCCCAAAGAAGAGGTTCCAACCCTTAGTGGAAAAGTAGTCATACTTACTACCAGTAAACGTGCAGTTTCTGAAGACATAATATTTACCAGTGTGTCACAGTGGTTCAAGAGCGGGGAACGTCTTCCTCTGTCTAACAAATGAGAAAGGGACTGTGGAGACAGCAGCGGTGGCGCTGTCATCTGATGTGGTGTCTCACTATGCAGAGACTTGAGACGATGCCGAGACATGAGGAGGCACAGGCAGGCCAACAGTGCAGACAGGAGTGGTGAGTTCAGGGAGCAGCATGACCGACATGAGCTGATGGAGAGAAGGATGGACGAGCAGCATCCCATACTGGGGGCAGGGGAGAGCTACGTAAAGTTCTGAGTTCAATTCTGTCTTCGATTTGTAGATGATAGGCCAGTATCTGTACAGAGATTAGTTTGGAGGCAGGAGAGCTGTTTCTGTGGCCTGCCAAGACATTGAGCATGTAGGGTCCCAGGACTTGATAGGAGCATGGATTTTATTCATAGGTTCTTGTAAGGAATCATTGGAACTGAGAAAGCTGCAACATAATCATCCAGACAGCAAGGAGTTAATTGAAAGTATTGAATTTAGTTTTAAAAAATCTTTAACCAACTGCACTGTATTTTAAGAGTATAAAAATGGGTGCTGGGAAGATGACTTGATTAATACAATGCTTGACATGGAAGAGTGAGGCGCCGAGTTCAATCCCCACAATTGACATAAAAAGCCAGCATGGTCGTACTTGGAACCACAGCGCTCATGAACATAGCTGAGTGTGGTGGCTATGCTTGTAATCCCAGTGCTGGGGAAGCAGAAACCACATATGTATCCTTGGATCTCACTGGCTAGCCAGTCTACCCCAGTCAGCAAGTTCCCGTTCAGTGAGAGATCCTTCTCTCCCACATAAAGTTGAGGACAATGGGGAAGACGCCCCTGTCAAGCTCTTGTCTCCCCATGCATACACTGAGGGATCTGCTAGCCAGGACAGTGGGGAAGAGCCTGTGTGTCACAGGGTCCTCTAGAATCTCTTTCTCCTTCTTCCAGCATACTATGTTCTTTGTGATAGCAGACACAGTGATGGAAAGAGCATCTGTGTCTGGCAATCATTACCTGTAGGATGTGGAACTTGTATGTGTCTTCTAGAAGTTAACTGCTAATGTTAAACAAAGGAAGCCAATCAAAACCAGCTGTAAGACCTCTGCGTAGTTCATACTTTATACAATCAGCATTAGGTTACCATGCACATGCCTATGCCTGAAGTTTAAAAAAAACAAGGTCAATCTTTGCCTTTTATTAAAATTGGTATAGTCTTAATTTTACAGTTAACACTCCTTTGTCTTTCTGATTAGCAGGAAAATTTAATGCAATTGACATCATTAGATCTGCATTTCATATGCCTTAGAGAAATAATGGCTCATTTATTGACTTGTACTCTTAATATATTTTGGATGTGGTCAAAATAAAAACAGTAAGTTGTTGAAATATAATTTTCTGACAAAATTACATGGTTAGTAAAGGTAGCAACTTTCCATCTTTACATGTAACAGGCTACTAAATATATTATGTGAACTAATTATATAGATATTGAAAATTACTCTAGTAACATTTGCTTTGACACATGGCCTTTATTATAATTCTAGGTACACACAAACATTAATTTTACACCATCATTACTTATGATAAGGAACTCAGGTTTTAAGTCCAGAAGACTCCCTCCCTCCCAGTCCACCTGAATTAAATTTGGAAGAACTGTTGAAGTGGGAAGTGTCGGAGCTCCATCCCCAACAGTGTTCACACACTGGCAGGACAGATTGTCTGTGAAATAATCATTGTTTCTTCTGCTGGAAGCAGAGAGTTACATAAACACTGATTTTGAGATGATAAAAAGGCGTGGATTTCCACCACCCAGCCCTGTGAAACATCTGAAATACTGCGTTACTGAGGGCTTTTATCACAAGGTGGAATTTTATGGTGAGGAGGGCACCAGATAATACAGTGACTCAGGCATATCAAGGGGAGCAAAGGCCGCAAGCACTTCTTTCTCGAATGTGTTTGGAAAGGCAGTGGTTCTTTCGCAAAGCGCTGTTTTGTTCCAGTCTGGAGAAGCCTTACGTACTGTTCGCAAATACAGTGTAGGCAGAGAAGCCAAGGACACAGCTCTGGTCATCTTGTTACAAAATCAAGTGTCTCCATGTCCTGTCTCTGCTCTCAGCCTAGTAAAGTCACAAGGCATTGAAAATACATAAACCCATGAATTAAAAATAACAGAAAATAAGCAAATAATTTTCACCACGTTGCTATTGTAGCTTTCATTCTTGAAAACAGTGCATAGTCCTTTTTAAGAAGCATGTGAGACATCTTGATTGTATGCTACAAGGACACTGGCCATGCTCTCTCCTGAGGTTAACAAGTCACTGTTCCTTAGGGAGACTCCAAGGGTTGAGTACTCTGGGCCTTGTTGCAGCAGTTAGGTGAGCATCAGACGTGAAGTAAGTAATTATATAGATGTTGAAAATTACTCTAGCAACACTCACTTTCTTTCACACATGGCCTTTATTATAATCCTAGCTACACACAAACAGTAATTTCACATCATCATTATTTATGATGAGAAGGGACCCAAAGGTTTAGGTCTAGAAGACTCAAACAACAAAAATAAGTAGAACAGACGTCCATAGGTGCACATTTACTAAATCACTGCACAAAGACTTAGTCCTAACTGTATTATGTGTGTGTGCTTACCTTGTAAATATTCCCATTTGTGTTCACAAAATTAGCGTACATGGAAGAGTTTAGGTGCTCAGTTGAGGGAACGTAGGTATACACTTCCTTGAAACCACTCTTCCAAATACAGAGTAACGGTGGTGCCATTCCTTCAAAAAGTAACTCCCATCGCCCTCCCAGATTCGGAAGAGTCAATTACATGGCGAGAAGGTACTCTAGTGTAGGTGACCCCTTCCTTTGGTTAGTCACTTCAAATACTCAGCATTATAGCAGCAGTGACATTAACTGCTGGGTTGTTTTGGGTTGTTTGTTGTCTGGTGAGGTTGTAATATGGATCAGTCACAAAGCACGGTATCTGGCAGGGTCCCGAGGCTGCTGTGTGAGCTGAGGTGCATGTGAACACATAGTAGCTTACCACATCTGCACTGGATGTTGGACTTAAGACAGGTGATCCTTGTTTGTCCTTTCTGGCTGCTGAATCCTCTGTGGCTCCAAGCGTGCAAAAGCCTAAGTTTCCAGGTTCTTGATGTTTGTATATGTACTGGAGCGAGGTAGGGATGGGGACATACGGGAGTGTGCTGGGTCTGTATATGTACTAGAGAAAGGTAGGGATGGGGACATACGGGAGTGTGCTGGGTCTGTATATGCACTAGAACGAGGTAGGGATGGGGACATATGGGAGTGTGCTGGGTTTGTTGGGTAGATTCCTCACCTT
>CABHPR010152164.1:0-10592 GCA_902168415.1 Peromyscus melanophrys | reverse complement strand
TTTTTTTTTTTTTTAAAGTGTTTCTGATAGATGGTTTGAAAATTGAATTAAATCTTGATTCAATAAATTAGATTAGATCTCGGCGTTGGAAATCATCTGGTTTCTGTCCTAGTGAGTGAGTAGAAACCACTCAGATGAATGGTAACCTACTTGTATCATTCATCTCTAGCAAGAAACTTGAAACTCTTTTGAAGTAGTAACCTGCTTGGAGTGAAGATATTTTTCTGTATTATACTCAGTGTTTCTTCATTTTATGGTTTCTAAAAGACAGAGTCCTGAGAGCATTCAGAATCCACTCATATGTACTTGAGTTTAGGAGGACAGTGAACATCCTGGTCGTACTTGGAGTGAGAGACAGAAGACGACTGACAGACTAGGACATTCGTTCTGTGGCTCAGTTGGTGTCAGACATCTGCCTGCTGCATGTGATGACCAGGTTGGAGTTCAGGGCTCCGAGCTGTGTGCTCTGCACTGGTGCTCACACTCACTTCCACATCATCACCACAGTTTAGAGAAAGATGAGAGGGTTGTATTTTCCCAGCTGTTACCTGTGCATCTGACTCCTTCACTAGAACACAGACCTCAAACACTGGTGAGGTTTCAGTAGACCCTGTAGCTTCCAAACTCCTTGTAACTCTCATACATTTCCAATTGTAACAGTTCCAGTCTTAGCAGTGAACCTTTAGGTAGCTGAGTTCGTTCAGTGACAGGTGTTTTTCTCCTTAAATTTCCACTTCATGTACTATAAATGATAATATATGTTAGCATATTAAAATAATTATGCTGAAAATAATAGAGTTCCTTCTGTGCATTGAGACACTTCAACTCAGGTTCAATAAGAAGGTCTCTGTGGACATAACTGATGTATTTGTGCATGGCATTGATTGGTGTGCACTGTTACACACCTGTGTTAGAGTGAGCACCTCTCTGGACATAACTGATGTATTCGTGCATGGTGTTGATCTGGTGTGCACTGTTATACACCTGTGTTAAAGTGAGCAGAACCATTTTCTCAGCCATTACAAATGCTGCTGTAGATCATGTTTGCTAGTCACCAGGCATATTTACAGATTCATTTATTTTTATTTTATATGTATGTGTGACTTCATATGTGTATGTGTGCCACATTCATGCAGTGCCCGTGGAATCCAAAAAAAGGCCACGGATTCCCTGCACCTGGATTTTGAACAATTTTGAACTGCCATGTGGGTGCTGGGAACTGAACCTCAGTGCACTGAAACAGCTACCAGTGTTCTCAACTGCTTGAGCCATCTCTCCAGTCCTCCTAGAACTTTTGGACTTCTAGTTTAAATGTAAATGAGCCTGGAATCCCAGCCATTTACAAGGCTGCAAAGGGAGACTCAAAGTTCAAGGCCTTCCTGAGCTGCAGCAAGAGTTCAAGGTCATTCTAGGCAACCCTGTCTCAAAATAGAAATGGCAAGGTGAGAAACTGTGTGAGGATCTGTGTGCCTTTTGGAGCACTTGCGGTGTGAATGGCATCCTAGGTTCAGGCCCCATTCCCACTGAGAAATAAAAAGTAAGTGGAGTCAGAAAGTGAAATGTAGCAATTGTCTTTTTCCTCCACGTGAGAGAAGTTACCCAAGGCCTGCAGGAAAGATGTTTCCATGTTAACCTAGACATACTTTTTCCCCAACCAAGTCAGGGATTCTTTTTTTAAAATAAAGTTTCTCTGAAAATGTCATTTTGTTTTTTGATGGTTTCCTTAGCCAGTGTTCAGATATTTCCAATTCTTTTGGTAGAATCCTGAGGCAGTTAATCTTTAAAGCTCTTCACAGAAACTTTCTAGGAAATAAGAAGGCAACTATGAATATACTGCTTCCTTCTACTGCTTAACATATACTTACATATTTCCCCTTCCAAGCACTTGCTAAACCAAGCCAAGTGTGCTGTACCAGTTTATAGGCCCTATAAATCTAGGAAGTGTTAAGACTGCAGATCCATCTCTTTTCCTTACCCACTCCCTACAGCTAGGAAATTAGCCCGTGGTCAAATCTAAACCTTCCCTGCTAGTCCTTCCTCTCATCCTTCTCTGACACATACACTAAACCCAAACACAGCTTCTTATCATGTGACTTCTCCTGGCTTGGAACACTTCAAACGTTTAACCCCCATGACATTAAGCTTTGGTTTTTCTAGTGCCTCTTACTTGTGCAAAAAAATTTTATTACCGTGTTTCCAAACTTTATCATTTCTTGATGACAAAGTCACTATCTTGTTTTCCAGTTTCTAACTCAGTGTTTGATACCCGTGCATCCTGCAGGGTATTGGCCAGCCGTCTGCTCTGTGTGAAGTTCTGTGAAGTAGTCCAAGAGTCCGGGGTGCACTCAGCAGCCGCACATGCCTGTGAAAAGGGTCAGCTCTGATGCTGCCTTTCCTGTGTGTGCTGCGTCTGCTCTTGGTGCATTCCACTGAGGAGGAATTCGTCTCAGAATTGTATGTTTATAAAATTCACCATTCTGCTCCCAGTTTATGCTTTAAAATGTCATTTACAGCGCCTTAGAATTTTAAGTTCACCATTTCAGTCTTTTATCATGTGCTTTATGTTGACTTTACTTTGTAAGTTAATTTGTAAGAAATAGTTTTGAATTTCCCCTGTAGTAAGTACTATATAAAAACTTTTTAAGTTTGCTATTGGTGGGGCTTAAATGAATAGTTTAACAGTGGCATCTGTATACTTTGACCACACCCTACATGTTACATAAAAGTGTATATTTGTATAAAGAATTTTTGCTTAAGATATATTTACTGGTGAATTGATTTTGGATGTTATTCAAACTGCTTAAGAAAATTTGAATATCAAATAACACTTTACTTTTCCTAATGTGTAAGTGTTCATGCAAGGCATTGTTACCCACCTGAATCCCTTACCATTTGAATTTGGTTTATTGCCAAAAAGATACATTGGATCAACTGATTTGGGGTTATAACTCTGAATTTAGAACACTGGTTACTGTTTTCAAATATAGCATGGCTACAATTCTTCTATGCATGAATATCAACTTCAATATTAGTCTAATATTGATTTATATATTCACATATAATAAGCTTTTAGACTACTATATAGTGGTAGGTCCTGGTCTGTGGTGACATGTTCCAAGACACTGGTGGATTCCTAAAACTAGATGTAGTTCCCAAATGCGTCTTCTGTTTTCCTGTACACATATACCTGCAGTGAAAGTTGATATAAATTGTGTACATTAAGAGATTCACAACAGCACTAAAGCCTGGAACAGTTACAGCAATTTACTGAACAAAAGTTGTGAATGCCATCTTTCTCAGAGAGCTGCACTGTTTCCTCCCTTTTTCTCCTGTGAACAGTGTCATGATTTGGTGGCTCGATGTTGAGGTGAAGGATGTCAGGCAGCTGACATCAGTATTGTAATGTAGAATTAGCCTTGTACGTAAGGAAAACTTGAACATGAGTGCTGGACTGTCACAACACCCAATATGATAGTCAAGACAGCCAAGTAATAGATAGGTGACTGCCAGCATGGGCACAGTCGGAGGATTGGAGGAGCCAGCAGGAGCATTTACTGCATTTATTTAGAATGATACTTATTTTAAAACTTACTGTACTTTTGAACCAAGTGTATCTGAAACCGGACAAGGTGAAAACAACAGATAAAGATGATGGCTATACAAAACACTGAAAAGCTTGAAATTTTAGTATTTATTATATATTATAATAAATTCTGCTTTGAATGCATAAATAAGGCTTAATGTCCAAATAGAGTCTGTTCTAATGCCAGACTCCACAGAGTGACTCCATATACTATATAAGTCACGGGGCTAAATGAGGAAGGAAATAAAGGCAAAGATGAGGAAGCACAGCCTTACCCTCCTTATCTTACGTTCATGAGGTGCCATTCATGTGAGTGCTGAGCAGGAAATTATATAGACGCAACTAGGGAGAGACCACATCTGCCTAAAGGATCTGGCTGGAATATATATAGCTCAGTGGTAGCACACATGCTTAGGATGCGCAGGGCTCTGTGTCCAGTTCCGGGTAGGAAGGGAGGGGAGGGGAAGAGGGAGGGAGAGAAATCAGCCTTATAATTCACTTGTAATATTTGGGTGATATAAATAGGCTTTAGGTGCGATGGTGGTTGAGTGAAGAGAGAAAAGTATTCAAAGCCAAAGTAGCACATGATTGTAGACTTATACGTGGACAACTTCAGGAAAAGCCAGAATTATGTTAGAGTTTGACCTGAGCTAAGTATGAGAGTGGGGACAAGAGAGTACTGAGGCCAGAAAAATAGCTGAAGGTCAACTGTAAAGCAGTGCTTCTCAGTCTTGTAGCAGGTACAAGTAAAACCCTAGAAGAAGAAGAGTCAGTGTAGTATTTGTGAGCATGTGAAGCTTAAAGTGGAAGAACCTCCGGGAGCATCTGCTAGATGCTGGACGCACACCTCAGATTGAACATCACTGCAGAAAATCCGCAACTCCTGATGGCAGGCACGGCCCTGCACGCCCTGTGTCCCTTATTCAGATGGCTAAACAAGCTTGAGCATAGCGCGTGCGTGCGTGCGTGGGTGTAATGGATGAAGTTTGAAAAATCAATATAAATTGTGATATTATTATTCCAGTTTTCCAGATGATGACAGGTTGAAGTTTCAGTGTAGGTGATCAGTTCATAAAGTGAAATGTGCTCTGTGTAGAGAGGCGGCAGGTGGCTGTTGGGGTTTATGCAGTGTTAGGTTGAGTTTCTCCCGAGTCCTTCGTTCCCTGGCGTCACGTCTGCTTCTTACTCTTTCCTATTACAAAGACCTTAAAAACTGGATTTCCTTCCTATCCAAGTATTCATGAATTCACATTAATTTTAAGTACCCTATAATTTTCATACATTCATTTGCATTTCCAAAAAGGTAATTTGACCCTAGATAGCTGACTCAGATCACTCCGAATGGCGTTACTTCATGGGCATAATTTTCAGGCAATTTTTAAGTATAACATGTTCGGATAATAACCATTGAAAGTAAGTTCTGTCTGGAACTGCCTTGGCTGCCAGTTTGCTTAAGTAATTTTTTTTCTTGTTTTTCTTTTTCCTTGTTTTGGATCCTGGTGATTAAAGCTATACTTTTTTCCTTCCCTGTGGGTTTCCCAGCAGTTTGTCAACAGATGGTCTCTCACAAATCCAGCTTTTAGGAATGTTGACGCTCTCTGCTCATAGACCCAGTAATTAAACCTTCTATTCTGGGCTCTGTAAAATATTTAGTTATCAGTCATCCAAACGTTCTTTTACATCCACAAATAGGAGACACACAACTATTGAAAACAACTAAGTTATATTAAACAGAGGAATAAATACTGTTATGCTCTCAGTGCCTTTTTGTTCCAATATTTTAAAATCTTAGATTTTCAAAGTGGGCATTCCACATAATTTGGCTCTGTTTTATTTATTTTTGTGTTAGTCTCATTTTTATTAGCTCTTTAATAATTTCGTACTTATATAAGGTCTTTTTATCTCTAGGAAATAGATAAAGGGCTGTACTGTCTTCCTATTATAAACTATAGTACTAGGTCAGTTTGCTGGCTAGGAAGAACTGATGCACGATTGGGTCTCTAGTAAGAAGAACAACAACAACAACGTCAAAGGAAATCCATTAAGTTTGTTGCTTGTTCTAATTTGAAGTGGCAGCTAAGACTTGTCATGCATTCCCACCTGATTAAATAGCAATGTGTTTTAGCTGCAGACTAAATTTCTGAGTTTCCCTAAGATGTCCTTTTCTATATTAATACATGCTTTTGTCTTCAGGAATAGGGTAGTGTTGGAGCTTCATAAAAATCCACTCTAACGCATCCTTTAAGTCTATGGAAATAGCTTACCTCGCATATTTGATTCCCCTCCCCCAACTCCTCCTCCTCCTCCTCACCCACTCAAATCCACACTCATTTCTCTCTCTCATTAGAGAACAAGCATCTAAAAATACTATAATAGTGACTAGATAAAATAAAACCAAGCAAACCTGACTAGGACACAGCAACAATCAGAGTCCTACAAGATTTGATCCGCCAGTGGAACTGTGAGCCCTCTCCAGGGTGCTTTCTGCGGAGAGGTTAGCACTCCTAGTATTTTTGTTTACTTAATGACAGAGCTGGTTTTAGAAAACCTGCCTTCACTTTGATGGACCAAATCATCTCTGTTTTTACATCTCACTTTTTATTATTAAACTTGGTTTCTCAGTATTAAACCTGGGTTAGCAGACTTTAACATTCAGCCTGTTACTAGATATTTTTGTGGGCACTAGATTTCCCCATGTGTCACAGTTCCCATTCAGTTAAAGCATTTTTGTCACTTGGCCTTTGCTGTGTCTTCCTCATAGTCACTGTGGGATGCACAGATGTCACCTCTGGATACATAGTTGACTAGAGGCCTTTCTTGTTTTTCCTGATTTTGCATGTGGCGTCTGTGTGTGTAAGAGAACCCCTACAACACATTCTCATCTTCTAAAACTCCCTCTGGCTGTGCAATGGCAGACAACACTAATCTTAACTGTTGCAAAGTTCATGAGTTCATGGCTGAGGCATCTGTAATAACACACACACACACACACACACACACACACACACACACACACACACTTACCTAATACGTGTTTTTACATGTCATACGAGCCTTCATAAATGAAGGCCCAAAGAAAAAGGGAGTGTGTTGATTTTTAGTGTGTGTGGTGAAGAGTGTGTAGTAGAAAACTGTGACTATGACGGTGATGACGTGGACAAACCTAGCAGAACTTGCCTACTCAGGTTTTTGATGGCCATGTCTTCCTTCCTTCCTCCTGGGTCCTGAGAAGGACACTTGTTACATGAAGATCTTCAGGAGAAGATGGGGGAGATCAGAGTCTGACTGGCATGCTTAGGGTTGATGGCCTGCTTCAGGGAAGCAGGGGGAGATGAGAGTGGACGTTTCCATTTTCCACTTTCTTAGTTTCTAATGCCATATTTGGGGGTAATTTGTCCTGAACTCTATAGACAGCTCCTTTGAAGTTTTGGTTTTGTTGCTGTTGTGGTTTGGTGAGGTTTGTGGGAGATGGTTCTTGCCATGTTTTGCAGTAGAAAGAGCTATAATGCTGTGATTCCTTTACACCTATTGCTACTGTTTCTGATCGTGCCCCATGAGCAGGCTTTTCCATAAGCTCCATAACGAATCTTACTAAGAGCAGCAGTATTGGGCTCCAAAAAAAAAAAAAAACCGTTCATAAACCAGGGATGGATTCTGATCCTACCACTTGGGGCCCCCCCAGCAGATCAAGCTACACAACTGTTTTGCCATGCAGAGGGCCTAGTCCAGTCCCATGCAGGCTCCACAGACATTGATCCAACTTTCATGAGTTCCCACTAGTTTGGTTTGGTCGTCTCTGCAGTTTTCCCCGTCATGATTAGATGTACTTGCTCCTATTATCCCTCTTCTCTCTCTTTGACTGGACTCCTGGAGCTCTGCCTGGTGTTTGGCTGTGGATCTCTGCATCTGCTTCCATCAGCCATTGGAGGAAAGCCTCCCCATGGGAGGCCTTGCCTTCTTATGGGGGAGAGCGCGGGGTGGGTTGGGAGGGGGAGGCTGAGGATGAGGCGGGAGGAAGAGGGGGAGCTCTGATTGGTGTGTAAAGTGAATGAAAAAAATTTCTTAATAAAAAAAGAGCAGCAGTATGATGTCATGTACCTATGTAATAGTAGGAGAGGGGCTTGGTGGTTTCCTAAATTAGCATATGGAATGCTCTGCTGTTGTTGACCCTGGTCTAGTCTTTGTTCTTGGATAAATGCTTTTCAGTTTACCCTGTGCCTTTAGTTAGCCTTCCATAAGTCTGAAGTGGTTTTTTTTTTCCAATAATTTTTGTTTTAATATTAGGAAATAGTAGTATCATTTGGGGTGAGACAAAGAAGACTGCCATGGACCTCCATCCTCCTAGTTTTCACACTGTAAAGGCTTGTTTTAAAACTCCTTTCTGAGTCTGCAGTGAGTGTGTTATTTGCAGTGCAGATTCTTGTACACATGCTGCATTCGACCCGACCCAGGGGTTGGTGAAGAGTGGGCTCTTTGGGGATAGACTAAATCCCCAGTAACTTAGTCATATCTACAGAGAAACTTGTATACAGACCCTTACTGGGAACTGGGGGTCAAGGGAGAACTCCCATGTTAGTGAACATGGGGAAGGGGGCTACTGGGATGAAGGGAGTTCCCCTCTGTCCTCTGAAGGTCTGCTGAAATTAACTAATAAAGATGATTAAAGAGGGGGACAGGCCTACAGGTTTATTAATGTGTAAAGCAGAAATGAGAAAAATCGTATCTTCACTCACTAGCTGGGTTAGTTCAGGGAGGGCATACTGATTATTCAGGCAATAATAAAGGACACAGGGAAGCTTCCTGGGCTCATCAGGCACACAGTGCTCTCAAAGAGCACTGGGCCACAGAAAGACACTGGGCTGTAAGCAGTTCTCTATAGGGATGAAATAGAGGACAGTGTGTATGACAAACATCTGATGCTGTGGTGGCAGACATCACCCTTTGTTACAGGAGCTTTGCCTTCTCATTGCTGAGAGTCCAGTAAGAAGACTGGAGGCTTGGCTCGTGAGATGGCTCAGCAGGTAGAGACATTCTTAATTTACTCTGATGGCCTGACTTCCGTCTCTGGGACTCACATGGAGGATGGAAAACCAGCTCCTGGTAGTTGTTGCTGATCCCCATACACCTTGTATGGGGTTTGAGCTAGCTCCAAGTAATCAGTCAGAATTGAGTTACCTCACTGGACACCCACTTGGTATCCAGAAGGCTGGAGAATTGTTTAATGTGAAAGAAAAGCCCCTACATTTGGTATTTGCAAGTATTAACAACGCAATTTTTTTTTTAAATGCAAGTCTAAACTTTGAGGCTTCTAAGGACCGTGCACATCTCTTAGCATCCACATCCGTATGTGTCATTGTTTGTTTTTAGTATTAATAACAGCACTTGATGTTCATTTATCTACCCATTCACACGTTAAACAGTGAGTACCAAACACTGTTCTAGGTGCTGGCAATGCTTCCTGGAAACGAAACAAAAATTGTCACCTTCATGGACCTTACATTCTAATGCTGTAACTAACATGTCTGAGTTCTTTTCTTGATCTTTTCTTTTTCCTTATGTGAAAGTTTGTCTGCATATGTGTGAGTGTGCATACATATGTGGGGTTCCTGGGAGAGCTGAGGTTATAGGTGGTTTGAGCGACTAGCATGGGTGCTGGGAACCAAACGTAGGTCCTCTGCAAAAGCAGCAAGTGCTCTTAACCACTGGGCATCTGCTGCCCAGCTCTGGCAGCACTGTAAGTGCCTCACAGACATTAACACAGTCAGCCAGTCCTCTCCTAACCACAAGGTAGACACTGCCTTATGCTGGAGATGAAGAAGATCAGGAAAAGACTTGTTACCGTTGTTCTTTGGCAGTTTCGTAGGTTTGTATGATGAAGGTCACAAATTTAGTGAATTGTAGAAGTTACTTGTGGGCAGGTGTGCCAGTCCGGCTTCAGCAGCCATTGCTCAGAAATTCAGGTCATCAAGTGCAAAATGTAGAGAATCCAGTTGCAGACTTGTACCTCTCATACACATACCACTCAGCCATTTTCTTCCCTTCCGCCTTGCTGATGGTTTCTGAACTAGCCTCCCTACTCCATTCCTCACCCCACTTTTCTTACCTTGTCTTAAACATTCAACTAGTCTACATAAAGATAAGGGTCTTATTTAGTGATCTTTGCATTCCCAGTCTCTGTTGTAGTATCCAGGACACATTCAAGATTTGAAGGTTTTACTTCTCATGACTACTAAATTAAGATAATGTCTGTTAGTAATAATGCGGCAGTCTAAGAGCTGTATTTATGTAGAAAATGTGTTTGCAAATTGAAATTGGGTTACATAAAAGTGTCTGAGTCAAAGCTGTTTAATTATATTGACTATCGTCATCCACTGAAAAATGCACATTACCCATAATTCCTTTTGTATGCTTGAACTTTCCAAAGGTATTTTTAAGATACCTGTGTTGTAATTTGAAATTTGTATTCAGCACATTTCTCCAAAACCTTCCCATGAAACTTGCTATGGCTGTCTTTTTCTTTTTCACCTTATGATAAAAATTACATGTTAATATTAAATTAATGAATTAAGTGTCATGACAAAATGGCCATGTCACTCTTATTTTAGAGGCATATTTATCTTTTAACAATCTATAACTACCTAATGTCATCATGTTTCTACCCCATTAACTAACAGCCCATTGTACTGTAAGTCTCCTCTTACAATCTATAAAATGACTTTTTGTTCGCATCCCTGTTGCAACTAAACATACCGTTGCAGAGATGGGAAGGCCTAAGTCATTACTAGGACTTTCTCAGAAGGTCTTGAGACCAGGCTGACTTTCCACCTGACTGTCATCGTGATGTAATAATTCTTGGTCGTTTGGGTGGCCGTGTACAGGATCCTGTCAGTACTCTGAACGGCATAGTTCTCATTTCCTGTCTTCGTACCCTGTTACTATTGCCCATCTTGCTTCAGCGGTCAGTTCCATAGTTATATGCTAGACCTATGTAGTTGACAGTAGCTGTGGG
>CABHPR010152163.1:50263-68764 GCA_902168415.1 Peromyscus melanophrys | reverse complement strand
GCTTTGAGCTGCCTCGTTGACATCAGGGACAGGGTCAAAGCAGCTGGTGGCTCCAGGGATCTCCACACACTTTACTTGGCCAGGGGGTTCCTGAAGCACCTGCTGGCAAACTTGGTCTTGCAGCCCAGCTCTTCCTCAATTCTAAGGATCTGATTGTACTTGGCCAGGCACTCAGGTCAGCATGGGGCACCAGTCTTGATCTGCCCAGTGCAGAGTCCCACCACCAGGTCAGCGATGAAAGAATCCTCAGTCTCCCCAGAGCGATGGGACACCATGACGCCCCAACCAACTGAGGATACTTTCTTGGTGTCCAATCAGGTGTTTTAGACAGGCAAAGTAACACAGCTTCACAGAGTTAAACAAACGTAACATAAAAGAATGCAATACATATTTGCATTATTAAACAAATGTTCCACAGCATAAACAAATGTAACACCTCTTAAAATAATATTCTACAGGACTTACCTTTCAAGTTTGAGGGCCTGAATTCAATGCCCAGAACTCAGGTGTGGTGGTGCATGCCTGTAACCCCAGGACTGGGAAGGCAGAGACTGGAGGAGCTTGGAGCTTGTTTGCCTATTAGCCTGGTGTATTTATTGAAGTTCCAGACCCTTGAGAGACTCTTTCTAAAAATAGAAAGTGGAAGGTACTTAAAAGATGACACCCAAAGTTTACTGATTTCCACACTCATGAATATGCACATGAATATGCATGCATGCATGTTCACCTGAGCATACAATGAGAGAGGCAACTAAGAGATACACAAACTTGTAGGTGGAAGTTTCTGTCCTGCCAGCAACTCCCAAATACCCAGCAGCCACTTCCCCAATAATTGACTTGGAGACTTAATATTGCTTATAAATACCCGTCCAGTAGCTCAGGCTTATTACTAATTAGCTCTTTCACTTGTATTAACCCTTAGTTCTTATCTATGTTTAGCCATGTGGCTTGGTACCTTTTCTCAGTATGACATTCTCATCTTGCTTCCTCTGAATCTGCTGGCAACTCCTGACTCCGCCCTTCTCCTTTCCAGCATTCTCTGTTTGACTTCCCTCCTAACTTCCTGCCCAGCTACCAGCCTGTCAGCTTTTTATTAAGCAATGAGAGTCATACATATTCATAGTGTAGAAAAGGATTATTCCACATCACAAACCTTAAAAAATCCTTTCATAACTTCATGCACCATTAATAAGGACAAGCAAATGATATTTTAAACTCAGGTACTTTTATTTCCTTGGGATATCATTGTTAAAATGTGAGAATCCAGGAATTAGAAGATCACATGAGAATGGTATTATCCATTTTATGTTATAGATAGCAGTTTAACCCTCTGGAGGTCCTTTAATTTTAAGCTATTTCTATATACTTTTTCTTCTCAGTTTTATACTGCAAAACTTAGGACAGATCCCTAAGAAGCAGACTTGGAAAGAGAGACTCTTATATAAACGATATATGGAGCGCATGCTCTCCAGGAAAATATATGAGAAACAATAAAGAGAGGGGCAAAATGATATTTGTCAAGTAGTTTAAACTGTAGTCTAGCTTCTATTTCTTTTCTTAGTGAATCCAGGAGTCCACAACATCGTGGGGTTATCATTCTTTGAAACAAAAAGACTTTGCACAAGTTTTTCACTTAGTTACAGATTGAAAGATGGTGCTAAGAAGAAATGTAAATGGCCCTTTGGACATTATTAGGGAGGAAGTCTCAGCTAGGGCAAGAGCAACATTCGTTAAAAAAAATAGCTATGAGCAATTGGTAACCAACACTCACAGCAGCTAAAGACCAGAACAATTGACCTTGAAGGCAGCCAGGCCAGGTCATGAATGTCATGCTGAAGAGAAAAGTTATTTATGAAAAGGTAACGCATGTTATGTTGTCTAAATATTAAAAAGAAAATGAATTCATGTCTCAATTATTCCTCTTTTCATCTCCATCTATTTATTTTTTTAGTTTTATTATATTAAATTTATTAAATATTTCTTCAAACAGGTTTATCTATGTAAATAAAGGAAATACAAATACCAATTCATTGTGGACTATACTTTCTGTATACACAATCTATACAAGTATTTAATGTAAATAATCAATATTTATGGTCCTATTTGGCTTTGTGTGTGTATGTGTGTGTGTGTGTATGTGTGTGTGCATGTGTGTGTGTGTGTGTGTGTGTGTGTGTGTGTGTGTGTGTGTGTAAATAATTAGATTATTGAGGCAAGATCTTACCTAAAAGGTAAGCCTTGCCTTGGTGAGCCTGGAATTTGCTATGTATATCAGTCTGGCTTCAAACTCACTGGTAATCCTCCTGCTTCTGCCTCACAAGTGCTGGGAGGCACTACCATACCAGACTCCCTGTTGCTTTCCTAACTTAAACTAAATGCCAGGCTCTCATCTATAGTAATACATCAAAACTACCCTGATTATTCCAGCTATATAACCCATAGGTTACCATTCACCCATGAAATCAACTTGTGCTAGGCACTCACTGGAGTGTCTTATAGCATGGTAGCACAATTTATTCATTGGCATAAACTCTATAAGTAGTGATGTTTTACTAACGGGGTGGTGACAGTGAAGTAGCTCATGCAGGGCACTTCATAAGAGATGTGAAAGGTGTTGATATGTTGGTCATCTTGGATAAATGATATGAAATAAGTTATGTGTCATCTACACAACTTGAAAACTCACATCTTAGACTTCTTCTTTAGGGGAACTAATTATGTCAAAGTCTATTAATTCAAGGGTAGTCTGACAGATATATCACACTACCAAGAGATACAAATAATGGAAAACCATAAAATTTTGATTGTTTTCCCACTCTAATAAAAAGCCTGTGGATGTATTAAGAGATGTAACATGACTATTTTATTTAAAAAAAGATTCTTTCTGGGCAGGCAATATGGCTTAGAGGTTAAAGGTGCTTGCTGCCAACCCTGGAAAGCTGAGTTCAATACCTAGACAGACTGCATGATGGAAAGAGAGAGCCTACTTCTGCAAGTTGTCCTGTGATTCCACATAAGTGCTATGGAATGTGTGGATACAAGTGAACATACACACACACACACACACACACACACACACACACACACACACACACACAAACATGCACACATGCACTAATGTATGCTAGAAATAATAATTCAACCTATGTCAGTGAAATGCAATATCTATGTGCTTGGCTTGTACCACATCTTATTTAACTTAGTTTACATTTATTAAAACTTCTGATTAATCTATTCTAACTAGACCTCAAGGGTTACTTTGTGTTCTGTGCTATAGCATATTTTAACAACTGATCCCACTGGCTTCCTGTTGTTCAAGTGTACATCAAATCCTTTTGGTGATAGAAGCCAGCAGCATCTCAGTGCATCACTTTCATCTGTGAAGTCCATGGTGACAAAGACACCATGAAAAGACAAAGACCTTTGACAAAGATACACATGCTTACTTTGCATTTTCTCTCAGTAGCTGTCCTCTAACATAGAAATAATGATAGTAAGTACCACTACATATGCTCAAGTTAGTGTGAAATGTCTTACTAAAGACTGCGTAGATTAAGAGTCTAAGGGATTATTTGTCCAGAGCATTGTGATGACCAAAGAAATTATGACTGCAGAAACGGATACTATCCATCCTCCTTTTTGACCTCAAACAAGAAAAGTCTTCGTACATGCTTGTCTTTTCCTCAAGTAGATTAATGAATTCAGGATATAATAGGTCCCTGAAGTGATTTGCATGTATTGATTAAATGCCATGAGTGAGGTGCTGGCGGTTAAATTGCTGGAGACACACAAAGGAGGAAGCACAACTGCATGTAGCATTGAAATAAATGGCCAGGCAATTTGTCCTGACACATGATTATATCCTTTACATTTACCCCATGCTTATATATGGAAAGGAAATATGGCATACAAGCCACACTGAAAGGATCTGTGCAATGTGCTCCAATACAATGTGCTCCAACACAGTGGCAAACCCTGTCTTTAGAAAATGCTTCATTATTTATTGTAATAAAAAAGTAGTGATGCTTTTATTTAATGATTAAAGGAAACCTAAAAAAATAGAGACCTGAACTGATGTGTATGGACTAAACTGGACAATAATTTAGAAGGCTTTGCTATTGACTACTACAGTGATTTGGGCTGAATATGGAACAGGATCAGTTTAGTCAAAGGACCACTGGCTCAGAGACTCTTGGCCAAGTAAACCAGGCAAAGGGAGATTGTTCACAGAACCCCAGTGTCTGACTTCCTTAAGTTCTTCCCTGACTTCCTTAAGTTCTTCCCTGAATTACTTAGATTGATTCGCTTATGTGATGGAGTTGTGGAGCCTTTCAGAGGCAAGGTCTTACTGGAGAAAGTATGCCTTTGCAGGCAGACCTTCAATTTTCATAGCCAGGCATTCTGCTCCGGCTGCAATGGCTTCCCTACTTTGAGGAACTGAGGTCCCAAACTGTCAAGCTCAGCTGCTGATGAAAGGAACAACATTACAGTTTAATGTGAAATACACCCCTCATACACACGCAAGCTCCTTTATTTGAACTCTTCATTCCTGGCTCTTCCACAGGAGATTGCTGAACCTTTGGAAGGTGGAACTTTTCTGCCTGACATGGGTTGCTGGGCTGAAGTTAGGGTTGTGGTTTCTGGCTTGTAACATGACTCTTATTTTAGCAAAGGTATAGTTATCTCTCAGTCGCGCTCTCTCTGTCTCTCTGTCTCTCTCTCTCAACCCTCTTTCTCTTCTGTTCTACTGAGATGTGTGGAAATGAGTCACAACAGCACTCTCCCAAAGCTAAGGATCTGGTTGTTGCCATGACTTCCCCACCGTGATGGACTGTACTCCTAAACAGTGAGCCAAAATGAGTCCTTCCCATGTGTCTGTTAGGTAGTGGTCACAGCAGTAAGATGATAACTAACACAGAGAGACAGCAGATTGGAAGAAGGTCAGGTCGCTGCTTGTCAGATGGAAGGGGAAGTAGTTTCATTGATTTTTCTGTGGAGAGATGGGGGTGGGATGCAGTTTGGTGATTGTCGATTAGTCATTGGAAGGTTTCAGGAGATGTCCTCCTCCTTTGTGCACAGACACCTTGCCTTGTACAGGGTGGTTAATGGTCCTTGACTCTGTGCAGGAACTGCTGAGTTACAGCTGCCATGATTATCTTGTATAAATATGCTGGGTTTATAATGAGTCTCAAGACTTTCATTTCTTGAGCTGCTGAGAAAGCACATTGGTTAGGTAAAAGAAGTGTGCTGGCTTGCATGGACGATGGATAATGTAACCCTGTATTTCAACGAAACTTTTCTCGATTGGTTGACATGTCTATACACAGAATTGACTTATAGGTTGAGACAGTGAGGGAGACAGGATATGAAGACAATTTAAGCTTTTTAGCTTGTTTGAGCCACTCATCTCACATATGCAATCTCTACTAAAGAGTTAAAGATTGTCATAAAAGCATCCAGCATTCAAGTATGTAAGAAATAGTTGAGGCAACCTTTACCATAATGTACATGTCAAAAGTATTATCAAAGCAAGTAGGAAGCTGGAAATAATATCGTGACATTGAAATTTATGGTTTTTAAATCTAATTTGGAGTAAACACCATTTAAGGTCTCATTTAGACTGTCCTTTAGTAACAACTCCCTCTCGTCTTCATCATTTTTGTGGCCATCTTAAATCCCACTAATTTTAGCTTTGTTTAGACATAAAGGACTGCTGGCATGTTTGTTGTCCTGTGACTTAATCAGGAATTTTATGACAAAGCTGTTTGAAGACTACAAGGATAGCAGCAGAAGAAAACACAGCATGGCTTTAGCCAGTAGCAAGTTAAGGGCCCATGTTTGACAGGTCCTTTGCTGCCTTGTGTTCTGCCTGCCTGTTTTCAACAATAGTCAACAGAACTTGTTATAGAGTTCTCTTAAGCCAGGTGTGGTAGTGTATGCTTGTAATCCCAGGGTTTGGAAAGCTAAGGCAGGAGGATTGACCCCAAATCTAGGCCTAGAGAAATCTTCTTTCTGAAAAAAAATAGGCAAGAGAGGGAGAGAGGGAGACAGACAGTGGGAGAGGAGGGAGAAATGGAAAAGGAAGATTTCTGATTACATTTCTTTAAGTCCTCCTTAGGAAGTGTAAAATGCTGCATTGTGATCTGAAATTCTGCCACCGCTGAGGTTATTCACCTCCACAGGTTCATTTTGATAGCCAAGTCAAGTGTCTTCTACCTGTTAGTCCAGCTAGACGAAAGCTCTCAAACAGTCTGTAAGAAAAAGGTCATGGATATGAAAGAGAGCAGCTGTGGGCAGTTTTGGAGGGAAGAAAGAGTAAGGAGAAATGTAATTAAATTACCATCTCAAAAATAAACAACAAAACCAGAAAGGGAGCAGGTTGGGCTACCAATAACAAGAGCAAGTGGCTTAAAATCAACTGTGATGGGCTGGAGAGAGAGCTCAATGGCTAAGAGAAACTGCTGCCCTTGCATAAGATTAGGATTTGGTTCCTGGCATTTACATGATGACCTATGACTACCTGCAACTCTAGTTCTGGGTTATCCATCCCTTCTTTCTGATATCTGTGGACACTGCATGCATGTAGTACAGTTATATGCGGGCTATACAAATGTATATAGAAAGTAAAAATGAATCTTTTTCTTAAGGAATTTTTAATTCATTTTACATACCAACCACAGATATCCTTCTCTTCCCTCCTCTCATCCCTCCAGTCCCTCTGCCCTCCCCTCCCTGCCATAGCCCACTCACCATTCCCTCCTCCAACAAGGTATGGCCTCCCATGGGGAGTCAGCAGAGCCTGGTACATTCAATAGAGGCAGGTCCAAGTCCCTTCCCCTGTGTCAAGGTTGTGCTAGGTGTCCCACCATAGATAGTGGGCTCCAAAAAGCCAGCTCATGCACCAGGGGGCCCCTTAAGCTGATCAAGTTATCAAGTTATAGAACTGTCTCACTAATGCAGAGTGCCTACTCCAGTCCCATGGAGGCTCCACAGCTGTAGGTCTAAAGTTCATGAATTCCCACTAGTTTGGTTTGGTTGTCTCTGAATCTTTCCCCATTATGATATTGATGTCCCTTGCTCATAGAATCTTTCTTCTCTATCTTTGACTGGACTCCTGGAGCTCGGCCTGGTACTTGGCTGTGGATCTCTGCATCTGCTTCCATCAATCACTGGATGAAGATTGTGATGACAGAGTATTCACCGATCTGATTACTGGGGTAAGCCAATTCAGGTATCCTCTCCACTATTGCTCATAGTCTAAGCTGGGGTCATCCTTGTGGACTCCTGGGAACTTCCCTAGCACCTAGTTTCTCCCTATCCCCATGATGTCTCCCTCTATCATGGTATCTCTTTCATTGCTCTCCAACTCTGTCCCTGTTCCAGCTCTACCATCCTGTTCCCTTATGTTCTCATCCCTCATCCCCTATCCTCCATTGCCCACTCCTCATCTTCAGTTTACTCATGGAGCTATCATCTATTACCCCTTCCCAGGGCAACCCATGCATCCCTCTTATGGTCCTCTTTGTTAGCTAACTTCTCTGGAGCTGTGGGTTGTAGTCTGGTTCTCCTTTGCTTTATATCTATTACCCAGTTATGAGTGAGTACATACTATTTTTGTCCTCCTGAGTCTCAGTTACTTCACTCAGAATGATATTTTCTTTTTTTTCTTTTTTCTTTTTTTTTTTTGGTTTTTCGAGACAGGGTTTCTCTGTGTAGCTTTGCACCTTTCCTGGAACTCACTTGGTAGCCCAGGCTGGCCTCAAACTCACAGAGATCCGCCTGCCTCTGCCTCCCGAGTGCTGGGATTAAAGGCGTGCGCCACCACCGCCCGGCAGGATGATATTTTCTAGTTCCATTTATTTGCCTGCAAATTTCATGATGTCAT
Organism: Peromyscus melanophrys; assembly: GCA_902168415.1. NCBI lineage: Eukaryota > Metazoa > Chordata > Mammalia > Rodentia > Cricetidae > Peromyscus > Peromyscus melanophrys. The sequence continues at coordinate 60,879 of CABHPR010152163.1, read as the reverse complement.
TATTTTTTGCTGCTAAGTAGTACTCCATTGTGTATCAAAAACACTGATAACAGCTTATGTTGGAGAGGGTGTGGAACAAGGGGAACACTCCTCCACTGTTGGTGGGAATGCAAACTTGTATAGCCCCTTTGGAAATCAGTATGGCAGTTTCTCAGAAAATTGGAAATCAATCTTCCTCAAGACCCAGCTATACCACATTTGGCCATATATCCAAGGAATGCTCAATAATACCACAGGGACACATGCTCAACTATGTTCATAGCAGCATTATTCATAATAGCTAGAACCTGGAAGCAACCGAGATGCCCCTCAACTGAAGAATGGATAAAGAAAATGTGATACATACGAATCTTTTTCTAAAAAAATGACTGTGATGATTGTTTTACACAATCATTATATTAGAAAATATGGAAATTCATCTCTTCTTTGATCTAAGACTGCTTCTAAGGAGAAAAAAATCTTTATTTGATACTGTAATTATTTGAAGTTTACCCTAGGCAGTGTGGTTCCTATCTTTAACTTGAATATGCTTTTGAGTTCATAGTATTGACTATAAATGACATTAATAAGAGTTTTCACAGAAATATGAAAGTAAGCCATATGGATTTTGGCCACATTAATAAATTTCTCTATTAGATATAGATGACAAGATCATTCACATAGACCCTTAGTAGTGAAATCTCATCTATCACATGAAAGAGCAAATTGATTATTGTTCCCTAAAAGGCATTGACAGTATTATTAATTTTCTTATTATTTGAGAGAGAGAGATAGAAAGAGAGAGAGAGAGAGGGAGAGGGAGAGGGAGAGGGAGACAAAGACAGAGAGAGCATACCTGTTGGGGTATGAAGAGGGACAGCCTTTTATTTAGCTTTCACTCTCATTTAGTCTTCTTTGTTCTCTGCTCCTTTGCTTTTTGTCTTTCCTGGGTTGACCTAAAGGTTCAAGGTTGAATGAGCTCTCTAGGTGGTATTAAGTCGCACCCCTCCTCACAGAATCACATCCTTGCGTTGCTTTTTTTTTTTTTTAAGTGGGACTGTCCATCAAATCCACTGTTACTGTGAACTCTCTGGATAAATTCTTATTTGTAACTTGATGAATGATTATTCCTTTCTACAATAGCAATCAATAAATGACATTTTCATTGCTCAAAGGAACAGGAAAAATTGCAAAGGAAGTTGTGCGAGGGTTAATATCTGCCTGTTTGGAAAGGAGAATGAAAAGGAGATTCCCTGAGGGTGAGGGCTTCACCTCACTGTGTATTGAAATGTGAGCCACAACCAATGCTCTGGTTAATAACAATTCATGGATCTGTCAATCTTTTTGACCAATGTCATCAATATTTTACACTGCAAAATAACAACAATTAAGAATCAGGTCCGGGAGAAGCACTTCAGGCGAAAGTGTTTTTCACATGATAATGAAATCGACAATATAAAGCCTGTATTTCCAATAGGTGTTTTGGAAAAGAGCCAAGTGTGATTTTCTTTTCTAAAGCATTCTTCATAACAAGTGAACACAAATGCACCACACACATACTAAGATTTCTGTCCATAAAATTCAGACAAGAGTGAGGCTAAAATGAACAATAGCCTCAAAGTCCATATTTACTCCTGACTTACCATGGTCTAGATAAAACTGTGAAAAACTAAACGACAACCTGTATTAAATCTTGACAATGTTGTACTTGATATGCAACATAGCTACAAAGAAAACAGAAACATCCATTTCCCCAACTCAGTTTTTATAAGTTTTAAGAAAAGTAAAACTGACCTGAGTTTTATTTAGCATAGTTATTAGTGAAAATGGAAATCAATAGGGCATTAAATTTGAATTTTTATTTTATTTAGAATGTAAGCTTGAGTTGAGTTTTTACTTATTTTCATGTTATCTTAGATTCATATTTTAAGTATACTTTTGCTTTTGCATTTGGCAACCTAAGATATCTCAAAACACTGGTAAATCACAGTAGCTAACCGTGTTGCTTACAAACACAGTATGAAGAAGCAGACCTGGGTAGTGGTTAGCAATTTTGCCACAATAAACATCGTAGATTGTATAGTGGAACAACTTGAGGACTGTGAGTCACAGAGCCTTTGCTGACCCAACTTGTCAGGCATATTCCACAATTTGGTTCAACCCCCACACCTACGTGGGGTTTTGATTGGAATCCACAGATAAAGTACATGCATTCTTTCTGAAACACTATTGTCATAAAACCTAGCAAATGTAATGATTCCCAACCTTGGCAATGAGTTGTGCTAAGAATATCACTTACACTCTAAGAAACTGGAACTTATGCTGGACTTCACAGCCAAAGAATGATACATCTTGAGGTATTTATCATACTTAAGACTGCTATTCTACTGGGCACTTGGTCTGTTTAACCTGCTTTTAAGAGAACAATGTAACAATCAACCTTACTTGGCTTGAATTGGCCATGTAATCAAATGTTAGAACCTAAGCTAATGCATAGCTGTAATCTTAAATTATCTACTCTTCTACACCTCTGACACATAATGATCATGTGTGTTCTGATCATCATTTTCTGGAAATAGTAAGTAGACTGAAAAGTCTTATAAAATGAATATTCACCATAAATCTTGAACACAGCATTCACATATTGTTTGATAAACAGTGTTGATATTTGTAGTATTGTTTGTTATCTGGATCAGTTGGGGTCAGTTAGAGCCAGGGACTTAGTCCCTTGTCAAACCCTGTTAAAGATTTCTATAAAGTATCCCTTATTTCTTCCCCACGTGGGGCTTTGTGTGCTGTGCAATAAAGTGAGAGAAAGGCCCTTTGTTAGGGACACACTCACACAGACAGACAATGGGACAGATACACAAGACAACCTTCAGGCAGGCACAGATTCAGACTTGTTCAACAGACAGACAGGATGGAAGGAAGACGCAGGGGGAGTGAGGCAGAGAATTTAAATCTGGACCTGCTTTTGGACAAATGACACTAAAGAGGGGTACTTTGATTTCTTTCCATTATGTGACACCAACTCATTATTTGTAGCCAGGAATTTATTATCACTGTATTCAAACTGACAATACCCCACATTGAGAAGTCATGCATTAGAGTCATCAAAGACTCTGTGACTCATAGTCCTTGGGTTGTTCCACTACATAATCCACAGTGTTTATTGTGGCAAAATGGCTAACTGCTACCTAGGTCTGCTTCCTCATACTGTGTTTGTAATCTACCAAAGTAAAAGAATGCCTTTCCCAGATTCTGCTATTTGGAGGCGTGGCAGCTAAAAATGAAATTTGGACCAATACAATAAAAGGGAAATGTTTTCCAATATGTTCAGAAACTATTCTTCAGGCAAGGAAAGTGCAAGCACACTTCTGTGCCCTTCTAGAATCTTGAAGCATAAATGGTAATGTGATCTGATGTAGTTGTAACCAGCATGGTAGATAGCAGAAATAATGGTTTACAAGGACTGTGGCTGTACATTCTGAGTAGTAACAGAGTGTTGGAGGTGTCCATGACATACATTTACCTGTCATCACAGTCATAGCTGGAACTCTCTTAGACTTCTTATCTGAGAAAACCAGATATTGGGGTGTTCTGTAACATGTAAGTAAATTTGTGATGTGTATTCTGAGAAAATCCTTTTCAGAATTTGATTCTCTGAACATACAACTTTCGGTCTATATATCTATGCTGGTTGTTAGATGAAAATTCTTAGGATAGGATGTGGTGTCTCCCAATATACTGTGCATCCTAATAAAGTTTTTCTGAGGATCAGAGGAAAATGACAGCCACGGTAGTAAAAATAGAGGTCAAGCAATGGTAGTACATGCCTTTAATCCTATCACTCAGGAGGCAGAGATCCATCTGTATCTCTGTGAGTTCAAAGCCACACTGGGAACAGAGCTAGGCATGGTGGCACATGCCTTAAATTCCAACACTAGTTAAACATAACGATCTGGAGGTCTGTACAGACAAGACAGGAAGTGATGTAGCTGGGTGGAAAGACAAAATGCGATGGCAGAACAGAAAGGCATATAGGTGTGGGTATACAGGAAGTAGGTCTCTTTGGAGACTGAGGTGTGGGTGAGGTTGGCTGTGGCTTGTCCTAGTTCTCTGATTTCTCAGTTTTTTTTTTTTTTTTTTTTTTTTTTTTTGGTTTTTTCGAGACAAGGTTTCTCTGTGTAGCTTTGCGCCTTTCCTGGAACTCGCTTTGGAGACCAGGCTGGCCTCGAACTCACAGAGATCCGCCTGCCTCTGCCTCCCAAGTGCTGGGATTAAAGGCGTGCGCCACCACCGCCCGGCGATTTCTCAGTTTTTTACCCCAATATGTGGCTCTGGGTTTTTATTAATAAGACCATTTAGCAATTGGTTCTACATTAGGAAGTTTTCATTTCCAAGAAGGAAAGGGCTCCCGCTAGCTTATACCTTCCCTCTCCCCATTTCAACAGGGTAATTGGGAAATGTCAAAGATTATAGTTCTTCATTCTTTGAAAGGTAGAAGTTTAGTGTGTATTTGATAACAAGTGGTTCCTGTATAGAAACTTAACCTGTCAAAAACAATGTGAAAGACTGAGTGAAATATTTTATTGCAATTTGAAAGATATCTATTTCATCTATAAACCAAAGTAAGCAAAATTCTCCTCTCCTGTGTGGTGATGATTTGTTTGTGATCTAACAAATAAAGCTTGCCTGAAGATCAGAGTGCAGAGCTAAGCCACTAGTTAGCCATAGAGACCAGGCAGTGGTGGCACACACCTTTGATCCCAGCACTAGGGAGGTGGAGACAGGAAATAATATGGTGGGGCAGAGAGAGGAATATGAGGCCGGAGGAGACAGGAGCTCAGGCTCTTTCAGTCTGAGGATTCCTAGAGGTAAGAAGTATTTCTAGTGGCTGGCTTCTCTAATCTTTCAGCCTTTACCCCATATCTGGCTCCAGGTTTTTATTATTAAGACCAATTAGGATTCCTGCTACAGTTGTGCAATCCTTTTAGGACTGATAATTTCCATTTTATATAACTACACATAATCTCAATTGAGTGTCACAAACATTCTTCAAGGTTGAAACTATTATCTTCACTAAAAATAAATAAACAGACACCTGGTGAAGGTGCAGAGAATAAGGGACTACAGATTACTGTTCATTAAATGGGACATCTACATCATAACTCCTTCTCCCAAGGTCCAGGAATCATTACAGAGGAAGGGACATAAAGACAGTAAGAGCCAGACGTGGTTGATGACAACAAGGAAACAATGATTTTCCAACACAACGAAGCAGCTGTACACATGAACTCAGAGCAATTGTGATTGCAAGTACAACACCTGTGCTAGCCCAAGCCAGACCAAATCTCATCAACAAGAGAGATTGTGAGTATAAAACCCCCCTCTAGCCAAGGAGCTATTAGCAATTCATAGCTGCTTAGAGAGTCAGTTTTCTTTCCTTTTTTCTTTTTGCTCTTTCATTTATCTTTTTTCCTTTTACTGAAAATAGCATTTTTCTCACATAATATGTCCTTATTATACTTTCTCCTCCTCCTACACCATCCAGTTCCTTCCTTCTTTCTATCCCATCTGGATCTATTCCCTTTCTGTCTCTCATTGGAAAACAAATAGGCTTCTAAGGGATAATAATTGATATGAAATGATATATGATATGATATGATGATATGATGACAAAAACTAACACATCAAAGTTGGATTTAAAAAAAGGAAAAGATCTCAAGACAAGGCACAAGAATCAGAGACACACGCATTTGCAGTCAAAATTCCATAAAAACATTACACTAAAACCATAATATATACATGGAAGACCTGGTACAGACCTGTTTAGGCCCTGTGCATGCTGCCTCAGTCTCTCTGAGTTCATATGAGCTTTGCTCAGTTTGATTTAGAGGGCCTTGTTTCCTTGGTGTCCTCCATCCCCTCTTGTTCTTAACTTTCTCTGCCTTCTCTTCCACAGAGTTCCCAGAGCCCTGATGGGAGAGATTTGATGGAGACATACCATTTAGGGTTGATTGTTCCAAGGTCTCTTACTCTTTGTATGTCTGACTGTGGGTTTCTGTATTTTTTCCCATCTGCTGTAGGAGGAAGCTTCTCTTTATCGCCAATTTTTTGTTTGTTTGTTTTTTAAACCAGTATTTTTTGGTTTTACCCAAGGTCTTGGGCTATCTAGTCTCAGTTTCTTGGTCACCCTAGCAGGGTTGGGTAAGAGTTCCATCATAAGGCATGGGCCTTAAGTCAAATCAGGCATTGGTTGGCTACTCCCACAAGCTTTGTACCACCATTGTCCTAGTATATCTTGCCAGCAGGACAACATTGTAGATCAAGGGTTTGTGGCTGGGTTGGTGTTTACATTTCTCTTTTGGGAGCGTGCAGATTTCCTTCTATTACCAAAGACTCTAGCATGAAGGACTGAAGGCCCTATGTAGTCACCACCTCAGCTTCTTCATGTTTAATGACTTGTGTAACTGTTGTCTTCAGCAATGGTGCCTTGCCATAAATTTGTGGAGAGCCTATATTCTTGGCCACAGTCAGCTGGCCATATCTTATTACCAAATGAAGCTTCCAGTATTGGGGCTGGGTTACATCAAATTGAGTTGTTGGCTAAAGGGACTTCATGGGAACCCCCAAACCACACAGGATGCTGCCCAGAGAATGAGTTTTCTTTAAGAGTGAAGCTTGTAGTAAGTCAACCATGATCTATCTAGTGGAAGCTACACACACCAAATAGTATACAGGCAGCACAAATTGGATCTGATGGGGGAAGAAAAAAGACACAAAGTTGGGTAGCTTTAGAAGGGAGAAGGGTATAGAAGGAAGTGGGAGATAAAGAGTGAGAATGATGTAAATACATTGTATAAACTTCTCAAAGAAGTAATAATGTTTTTCTCAAAAAGAAATGTGGAAGAAGTAGGTCTGTTTCTTGTGCCTTCTCTTGGGTTCTTCTCATTCTGTTTGTTTGTGTTGTCCAATTCCAATGTGTTAGTTTTTGTTTTATCTTACTATATTTTATTATTTACAAACATAAAAGACAAAATGAAATATATAAACATAAAAGAAACATGGAAAAGTCTAACATACTCTGGCCGAGGTCTCAAAAATATGAGCTGACTCCATAGTTTGTTAAATATGAAGTTCCTATATAAATTAGCACATATTTATGTTCAAGTTCATGAAAGAGAGTGCCTAATGTTATTTTACTTCTCAATTTTAGTTTTTGAAAAAGTTTTATCTATAGTCAGTGTGATTTTTAACTATTGTTAAGCCATTTTTAAGTATATAACATTAATATGAGACATAACTTCCTAAGGAATGAATCACCTATGATTGTTCATGGGCAGGATTGACAGCTACATAATAATGATATCCACTGGACTTCAGCATTTGGTCATACTTAAGCAAAGTGAGTAAAATCCAATTGTAACACTTTGTATTACTTATCCACTGCTCTGAATGCCCTGACTTATTGGATCCCAGAGGCAAAACCTACAGTATCCTGCAAGAATGAGATATTTTCACCATAGGCAAGCAGAATAATGCTACTAGGAATGAAAATTGAATACATCAGAATTCCTATTTTTCATGATTGAGGCTAAGGAAAAGCGAAGGACCAAATCAATTCCCTGACCTGGTAAAATGGCCTCATATCATCCCAGAAATTGAAGGCATTATAAATGTAATATGTTTTAAACTTTTTTATAGAGGCTATAAAGTCAGTGATATAATTCTTTCATTGGTTGCTCTTTAAAAAGAACCGTGTTTTCACTTGTTAACAAAAATCACCTTATTTAAAGTGAAAATGTTACTTTAAATAACTAAAGTCTATTGGTTATGATAATTTTTCGTGCCTAGTTCTAAGACCAAATTCGCTTTAATGCTCATATTTAAGGTATTTTCATAAGAAATAATGATGAACTGTGGTTAGGAAAAAAATGAGGAGTTCTATTTAGAACAAATACAATCAAAAAATGTTGAGCACTGTTATAGGTAACAATTCTTTTAAGCTTTTTTTAAAATTTTCAAGGAATTCAATATGACTACACTATTGTATTTGCATAATTTCAAGTCATCTCTCTCCTACCTCCAACTTCTCCCATGTCCAATCCCACCTTGTTTTAAAACTCATAATCTCTTCTTCTATCACTATTACACACACACACACACACACACACACACACACACACACACACTCACAAACATGAGAGAGAGAGATAATGATGTAGAAGACTTCATATCTAACTTCTGTTTTTGAACTAACTACATGAAACCTTCAGAAACATTGGAATTGAGGGCCTTAGATAATGGGAGTTGATAGACAGACACACAGACAGATAGACAGACAAATAGATACTTGTATTATATGTCTGTAATTCTAGAGATAGAGATGGAGGTAAGAAGTTCAAGATCATCTTTAGTTACATAGAGAGTAGGGGGGCTGCTCATAAGACCTGTCTCAAAAAGGAAACAAAACAAAACAATACATTTTCTAAAACTACACCATGTTAAATACTTTTAAACATAATGATAATTAAGACCATATTTTATCAAAATACTGGCTTTTATTTTAAACAATAAAATACTGTGACAGATAAGCAAAGTCATTGGTTCCAAGAAGCTTGTTATGGGTAGAACATTATGGAAAGTCCTATTTGTGACAATATTTTTTTTGTCTTATTTTCCATTATCATGTGCATTTGACAGCTCTAGGTTGGTTTCTTTTCATTCCTTTCTGTCATGGCTAAAGTATTAATTTTTACCTAAATATTCTCTCAATTTTATAATTTTTTTCTCCTACAAAATACCTGATACAGAAATGTTCTTCCAGTCAATCAGCTTCATGACTAGGGCAGTTGTCCTTGCACCAGGACTTTGAACTCTGAGTAAATAATATTTATAAATAAGAGCTCTGTGGAAAATTGGCTGAACCAGGAAGTCAAGAGCCATGGTTTTCTATGCAACCTGTGCCCCTGATGTTTCCATTTGAAAGAGCTTGTCAGATTTTGTGACATTCACATGCAAGGCTTCCTTGTGTCCAATGTGGATAAATTCTCACCATCCTTAATTGGTGTTAAGGATAAGCATTGCTCCTGTGGCTACCTGTCACTTCACAGGTCCCATTTCAGTGTCGTTAGCTTTGTTGTCTATACTTGCTGTAAGGTGGTAAGTCAGAATTATCACAAGAAGTGAGTTAAAAGCATAAAAAAAGCTTGGCTCACGTCAAATTGCCGGTCTTTGCACAAGCCGGCAATTTATTTCCTCCCCATAACTGTAAGGGTCACAAATTTTGTGGCTTACACTGACATTTTTGCTTAAAGACATTATTGCCTGCAATCTTACTTCACTCCATGCTAGTCTGGTAAATGGCCATTTTTCATATTAGAATTTCAGTCTATGTAGTGATTGGTGGGCTAATAGCATAGGAAGTGCACCCTTGGGGGCTATAAAGAGATGGTTGGATGCTAAGATCTAATAAAACTGCTCTTTACTCCAAAATACGTATCTTTTGATCAACAACAAGATTTCAAACAAACATACCCATTCCCACTGGGGCAGGACGAGTGAGTGAAAATTGTTATGCCATGTGTACAATTCTGTTATATATTCTATATGACTTCATCATATTCTAAGAAAGACAATTTCTCTTAGAGATTTTCATTTTAGCATATCTTAAAAAAAAACACCTTGTGTTATCTTGCCTCCATCTTATTCTTGAGTAAGGACCACCCAAGAATGAATGAGCTTTTGTGCTTATTAAATTAATTCTTTTTATGTTTTTGTCTGCCATTGGCAAGGTCTTCAAATACACACACACACACACACACACACACACACACACACACACACACACACACACAAATCTCCTCCAATATACAACTATTTTAACCCATAATCCCTCAAAATAGCTATCCATAGTTTTACACTTCCATTCAGGATATTTCTCTGAAAAAAGATATTTGCCACACCTTCTAGTCTTCAGTTTCTCATCTCTTGTTCCCTTTATACTTCTTTCAATGTTTAAGAACTATTACTTTTCAGGTTATTTCAACACCTCTCTACGTCTGAATTTTTATTCGTGTTCAAGTTCAGTCTTTACCATAGCCAACATTTTACATGAGCAACATTCCACTAAGATGATAGCATTGGCTGCTCCTTTCTTTCCAAGGTATGCTGTAGATTTTTCCAGGTGTTACTGGTCTTTAAATAAATGGAAGAGCACACTTTCACTTCTGCTATTTCCTTGAAAGATGTTCCCAAAGGAGAAATTAATATATTCAAAAACTGCATCTTTATAGTTCCCATATCATATATCTTTATAAAAGGATGATACCAATTTAGATTGCAATCAAAACTTTATGAGTAATTCAGAGTCCTCTTAACCTTGTCATCTCTGTATGTTACAATTCAAAATACCAATTTAGTGAGTACAAACATTTACCATGTGTTTATTTCATTTGCATTTCTTTAATTGCTTTTGATGATTCAGTTTTCCATTAATCTTCAGTGAATTTTCTTTAGCCTGAGTTGTTTAGTTATCACTTCCATTAAATTATTTTTAATTTTTTTATTAAATGTATTTACGTACTTTGTGTGTGTGTGTGTGTGTGTGTGTGTGTGTGTGTGTGTGTGTGTGT
>CABHPR010152163.1:28364-50253 GCA_902168415.1 Peromyscus melanophrys | reverse complement strand
TGTGTGTGTGTGTGTGTGTGTGTGTGTGTGTGTGTGTGTGTGTGTGTGTTATACCATGCATGTAGAAGTTGGTAAACAACATTCAGGGGAATCTTGGTTCTCTCCTTCAAACATGTGGGTTCCAGAATCAAACTCAGGTCATCAGGCTTAGTAGCAAATGCCTTTGCTTGCTGAGCCATCATTCATTAAACTACAGCATTTAAGTGCAAGCATGGCCTCAAACTTCAGTCAATAGAACTGAAATGACAGGCTTAGAAATTGCTCAGACACATCTAAAATCTTCTGATTATAAGATTAAACTTTCTGAATATCTGTAGACAATTCTCTCACATAAGTACTTAACAGTCTCTCTGAAATGTTTAATAAAAATATTCTTAGGGCAGGTAGGTTTGCTTAGCAGTTAAGACTACATAATTCTCTGTCAGAGGATCTGAGTTCAGGTCCCATTACCCATGTCAGGTGGCTTAAAATTGCCTGTAACTCTAGATCTAGGGAATGTCACCCCCTCACACACACATGAATTAAACAAAAACATACAACAAAGATTGAAAATTTCTAATTTAAAGTCTATTGAATTAGATGACCAAAAAGTGTTCAAATATTTCATGGACTTTCATTAATATTTATTATATATTATGTACTTAATAATTTTCTATTTATTGATACTTATTAAGTTACTCTGTTTTCACACATTGTAAGTTATGCAGCTTGATAACATTAACACATAACTATTCCTCCAATCCATGTTATAATTTGACATCATGAAATTAACCTGTTGTCATTATTATTCCCATAATCACTATCTAAGGGCTATGAACATCTCTGTTTCCTTTTATAACTCTAATGTCCTCTTGAGCATGACAAGTCTGTTTGCTGGAGAATTAGGAAAATGACCAGAAAGTGGAAGTTTAGGCTTTATGGATAGGAGAGTACTTCTTACACTGAAGAGGCATGCTTGTGGGATCATAGCTTCAATTTAAATTGTACCTCTTTAAGTCTGGTACAGCAGAACATGTCAGGACTGCATTCCATGAATTTTGAATGACATCTTCAGAGGCACATATGTTCTTCATACTTCCCGGGTCATTTGCCCTCTGCTGTGGCTGCCATCCCCTTCATAATGACCTCTCTCCCAACCAGGTGTAACCTTCTTTCTCCTTGATAAGGGTTTTCTGAAAAGTAGAGTGTAAAATATTTCTCAGGTACAGATAGATTGCATCTGTTGTTCCTCCCTGTATAAGTGTCCTGTCACTCTATTAGGGAAAGAAATTAAACTGGCTTGGCGCAGTGGGTGCCTCGCTGAGGGAAGAAGCCAATTGCACACCACAGTCTTGCCCTCTTTCAGGTGATTGCAAATTGATTACGTGACAGTCTGCTCCCTTCCTTTTCGACTACTGAAATTTTAAGCTGACCATTTAATGATTATGAAGATAAAGCTTGTCTTTTATTTTCAGAAATGAGCACTATCATCAGTCCTTCTGATGATTTCAAGGACTCTTGGTGACTTCCATCAGTTATCACAAACAGCTGCTGATTACTCGAGGGCCTGCCATTAGTGCCTGCCAGCCTGGTTTTGTCTTCATCATTTCTTTTGAATTACAATCTACCCACAGTACAGTAAGTGTCTAGGTTTTCCAAATTTTTTTTGCTGAATTTATTGATATCCCAACATAAAGGTGAATGATTTATTTAGTACAAGAAAAGAAGAAGCAATGGTTTATGGGGTACTTATAATCATGAAAACTTTTAAGGCTCTTCATGGAATATTTTTATATTACAATCATAAATATGGGGGGGTGGTGCTTTTTTTCTGTTATTTTGTTGTTGTTGTTGTTCACTGGTAGGTAGCTTCCCAGATGACCATCCAACTGATTACAAAGATTCAAATAACCAAATAATTACAAATTGTCAGGGAAATAGTAGTTGGTGATGAGTATTAATGACATGGTTTATTTGTATGAAAAGCTTTTTAAATTAAACATATGGTCTTATAAGTAAGCCAAACACATTTTTTCTCTTTTTCTTTTCTTTTTTATGAGACAAAATCCAACCACAACATCTCACGTTAAACTCTCAATCCTCCTCCCTCAATCTTTGGCGTTTTGGGACTGTGAAAATCCATCACAATATGACTAGCTGATTTTCCTTGCTAAGAAAATTCTCTGATTTTAGATTAGGAAACTTCAGGTCAGACTTTTACAGGTTTTTATCATCCAGTGACCAGACTGGTAGTATTTTGCTAACTCTTATCCTCGCATTCTGGAAGAAGTGAAGCCTATTACAAAAGCATACAACACATTCTTGTGCATCCCAGAGGTAAAGGGATTTCTGGCATCCTCCAAACTCAGCATGCACTTCCAAGACAGTCTCCAGAAAGGCAATTTCTTAGACTATTTGACCATAAAAAACGTCTGCTCATGCTGGAGGGGGTCAGTTTGCATTAAGGGAAAGAACATGAAGCTAACACCTCAAAGCATGTTTTGCTTGACTTAGAAAATGCTTTTCAGAAACAGGGTGAGATTTTGTGCTGTGTCATAGAAATCTTTTAAACTAGGGTTATTTTTTCAAGTATTTTAAAAATGTTTTTATTTGAAACAGAATTACATCACTTTACCTGTCCCTTTCCTCTCTCTAGCCCCTTTTTTGAACCTCTCCCAGTTTGCTCCACTGTCAAGGTAATAGTCCTTTTCTTCAGTTCCATTGGTTATATACATATATTGATATATGTATATATATATATGCACACACACACACACACACACACATATATATATATATATATATATATATATATATATAGAGAGAGAGAGAGAGAGAGAGAGAGAGAGAGAGAAAGAGAGAACCTGCTGAGTCCATTTTTGTTGTTTTATGTATATGATTTCAGGGCTGACTGCATTGGACAACCAGTAAGGAGGCACATTCCCAGGAGAGGTTAATTCTTCTTATTCTTTCAGCAGTCAATGATTGTCTGAAGATGTCCATGTGGGGTGAGACCTAGTGAAACTCCTGCCCCTTCCAGATTAACATGTCAATTGATATTGCTATTGTTCTGATATTCTTTTTTTATTTTTTAATTTTTAATAGTTTATTTTCTTTTTTTCATTTTTCTTTATTAAGACATTTTCTACTCACTCCACATACTATCCACAGATATTCTTTATGCAGCGATTTGTAGGAGAGATTATTTCACAGCAGAATTCCTGACATTCTAGTTCTTACAACCTTTCTGCCTCCTCTTCTGCAATGTCTCCTGAGCCATAGATGCAGGGAGTCTGATGCAGATGAATCTCTTGAGCCTGAGCTCCCCAAGAACCTTTGATTTCTGCATCGTGTCTTGTAGTTTTATGTGATGGTCTATGCTATAAAGAGAAGCTTCTTTCATGAGAGATGGTAGGTACACTTATCAGTTGCTATAAGGAGAAACACCAAAGACTTTCATCATTTTAAAATTGTGATGGCTAGTTCTGCATTTTAGAATATGGCCATATATTGGTTGCTCTGGTTAATGTTCACATGCCTTTAAAAATAATGTTAATTCTCTTAATAGGTGACTGAGTATTTCTTCAAAATACCACCTTCCATCTCCCCTAGAAGCACTGGAATTATAGACACCCATGCTATACATCCAGTTTTTATTTGGGTTCTGGGAATTCAAACTCAGCTCTTTATGTTTACTTTGCAAGTACTTTTAATAAATAAGCCATTTCCTCAAGCCCCATTTTGACTCTTTTTCTGGAGACAATGATTTCTACTAATTGAACCATCTTCCCAAATGGTCTTACATCATGACACCACTTCCTGAGGGCATCACTATCTTAACATTTACATCTGAGGATCAGAACTTCAGACCTCAGCTCCTGAAAGCCTTGAATGGAAGCTTTAGTTGCTGCCAGGAGCACGCCTTGACTTCAAAACTTTAATTTTTTGCTATTCAATCACCTTTGTCATACTTTTCGGTGTAATAGTCTCTATAATGATATGGAGAAAGCTGATGATAGATTTTCTCTATGCTCTACGAGATAGGCCAAATACATTAACAATTTCATTTCATTTATTCCTAAAATAAAACTTATGAGGAATGTAGCATAATCCCTGCTTCATGGAAAAAGGTGCCTATCATTTTTGTATAATGGATATATATGAATAAATAAAAGGAAAGAAAAAGTCAGATTTTATAACAATATTCAAAAAGAGGTGGCAATGAAATTTAGTTGTGCTTCTGAACCCTCTGGTTTTCTGACATATACTATTTCAGGATTCAGATTTTTGGAAAATTTGTCAGATTATGTTATCTATGTTATCATGACAAAAGTATTATTTAAATAGGAACTGCTATTGTCTCACTGTATTATGCTTACTTTTATTTTCCTAAAACTCAGGATTCTTTCTGATTAGAAAAATGTGTTCTCTTTTTAAATCATTTAAGTATCTGTTAAGACAACATTATAGAAAGAGACAATGTCTTAGTCAGCCAGGTAAAACTTTGAACACTGAATCTGCTACTTCTTGGCTTCTTATATAGTGTGATTCAGTAAATGTAATTTTCAATTTTCTTTTGTATGGCATGAACTTAATGGTATAGAATTTTTCCATATTTGAGGGGAATTAAATATAATAATCTATTATTTATGTAGTGTAGTGCCTAGTTCACAACACTCAGTTTATTACTTTGGGGATCAGTTGTTATTTGTTATATCCCATTTGTTATATTACATTGTCTGTTCAAGTGCTGTTCCTTTCAGGCAATGGCTACAGCACCATGGGTTGCATTTCCTCATCTGTGTCTGATTCCATTGCGTAAACACATGCATTCAGTCATCAAGGTCACTCTTCCTCCTTGGGTTGGATTCTCATATCCACAGATGCATAGGCTCTGTCATCTTTTAATGTCATCCAGTTAGGACCAGGTTAGCTTCATGAATTCAAGAATTAACCCAAGCTCACCATCATCATCACATCCCAAAAGTTATTTCAAATCTATTTGAGAATTTTTGTTTTAATGAGTAACTAGGAGATAATTATATATTCTTATTGTTCAAATATTAAATATTGAATACCTGTGTTGAGCACCTGATTTGTTGTGTGATGCCTCAAAGGGTACAGGAACAGTACAGAAACAAACACTGATATTTCTTCAGGGAAATATGTGAGTATTGTCTGTAAGATTCATATTCATTCAGCAGATTCATGTTAACATGAGTTATGGTACAAGTGTAAGATCCAAGATGATCAAGTTTGGAACTAAAAGAAAGAAAAGATTTAAAGCTGTAGAAACTCATGAATTACAACTATGTTAGAATCTAAGTTTTTCTAAGACGAAAATAAGGATGCACACACATAAACAAACACACTTGCATATCCGTGCATACAACCTCTATGCATACAGGACCACATGGACCTGTACACATGTGTATGCATACATGCTGGCTTACAAATGGATTGACAAACATTCAAATAAGTGGTACATACTCACAACACATATGCATACACATTCACAAACACACAAACATATACACATGCATGTGCAAAAAGGTGTGTTAGTACTAAAATGATCACTTCCAAGTAGCTACAGAAAATACTGATATATTTATTAGTTCATGCACGTATGTGTTGTATGCTTATGTCCAGTCAAGATGCCCAAGTTTCACGTGATCTTATTGTGAATGTGTGTATTTATATATATATATACACACATATATATATGAATATTTTAAAAGTGTTCATGCCTCTTCTTAAAATTGGATATTAAACAATGAGGTCATTCAGGTACCTTATTACTCTAAACAAATAATTCTGATTAATCACTAAATTATAAAA
Organism: Peromyscus melanophrys; assembly: GCA_902168415.1. Taxonomy (NCBI): domain Eukaryota; kingdom Metazoa; phylum Chordata; class Mammalia; order Rodentia; family Cricetidae; genus Peromyscus; species Peromyscus melanophrys. Next base: position 44,436 of record CABHPR010152163.1, on the reverse strand, counting down.
TATTCTTTGAGTTGTTGAATTTCACAAAACAAAGCTTTATCAATTTTAATTAAATTATTTTTTAAAAAAACTTTATAAAGGTAAACAGTTTCTCAGTGTGTTACTAGAAAGTAAACTCTTTAACCTCTCATTTCAAATTACCTTTTTTATTATAGATTTATTACAAATGATGGGTTTCATTGTAACATGTTCATTCATATAAATAATGTACTGGACCTTATTCATCCTGATAATTACCCTCTTTTATCTCCTTTTGATTCCCACTGATCCCTGTTCTTTTCCCAACTTGTCCCAGGGTGCTCTAAAGTCTGTTCCTTTGACAGGGCATATTATATTAGGGCTGCTTGCAGCAGGGGTGAGAGGTTAACAGGAGCAATGTTGCCTTACCATTGCAACAGCACTGAAAAAATGTCTCTCCCCTCCCCTGGCATCCGTTAACTGCCTGTAAGTCCTCAAAAAAAACATGGAAGGTCAGGAACCTTCCTCAAGCCATGACAGGCTGTTTGGGGGTTAGTAGGCCAGTATGGCACAGATAACCTTAGTTGCCTTGAGTTCAAGAGCTGTAATTTTTGTCAGGTTTATTATATGTGTTTCTTGGTGGGTGTTTTTCGTTGTTGTTATTTCTTTGTTTGTTTTTTATTTGGTTTAGTTTGTATTTGGTTTGTATTTTTTTAAGAGGGAGAAAGAAAGAAAGGGCTTGAAGTTGGGTGTGTGAGGAGATGGGGAGGATCTAGGAAGATTTGTGGGAGGAGAAAAATGTGATCAGAATATAATGTATGACAAAACATTTTTTTCAATAACAAAGGGCCAAACAGTGTCATTTCCAAGTAGTCCATGTTCTGCATCATGTCTAATTTTTCTCCAACTCTTAGATTCTCTCTGCTTCTTCTTCTGCAGTTCTTACTTCCTGTTCCTTCTTCTGGAATGTTCCCTGGTAAGAGAGACAGTTGGAGGAGTCAAGGAATATAGATGCCACTCCACAGGAGGGATTGTCATCTGGTACAGTAAGTCTGATCCCAAGCTTATGGGCACACGTGTGGTGTATATACATGCAAGCAGAACATTCATACACATAAAATAAAAATAAATAAATCTTTAAAATGTTTATTATGGAAAGGAATGGCATAGCTCCTAGTGGGGAAGCTTTTTGTTGTTATTTGGTAAATAGTGGTGATGAGTTCATGAGTTCATGGTTCTAAATAACCATGCTTATATTCAAAACTTATTTCTAGTGTCAGGTGCAATGAAAGATGCTTCTTTTTGCGATGGGCTATAGTAGCTGCAGACAGTCATGATTGGCCAATGTGATGACAATGAGTGGCAGTCAAATGCTCAAGTTACCTTCTCAGCATCTACTTTTGCAGTGTAGACAAATCATCATTGTCCTTAGAAATATTTTATGTTACTGATTTTGCCTTGTATCTCTCTATTTATTTTCAGGGTTCATATGTGTTTTAGTTAGTATTCTATTTCAGTGAAGAAACACCATGACCAAGGTAACTCTTATAAAAGAAAAGATTTAATTTGGGCCTTGCTTACAGTTTCAGATGCTTAGTCCATTAATAATGGCAGGGAGCATGATGGCAAGCAGGCGTTGGTGCTGGAGAAGTACCTGAGAGTTACATCCTGATTTGAAGGCTGAGAAAGACTGGGTCTAACATGGCCTTTTAAAATACTTCCTCCAGCAAGACTGCACACACTCCAACAAAGTGCAACCCCTAATCCTTGTAATCCTTCTAAATAGTTTCATTCTCTGGTGACCAATCATTCAAATATATGAGCCCATGACAGGCATTCTCTTTCAAACCACCACAATATGTTTATTTTTGTTCATTTTTGCTGGTTTGTTTGCTCTGGTGGTCTTAAGACTTCCTTTATAGACGGAACCTCTACTATTGACCAGGCATTTTGACACTTGGAGAGTTGATAAACAAGTGTAAATCGAGGTATCATCATTCATGTAAACATAATTAAACACAGACTCTTCTCTAGTGAAACTGTGTTGTTAATCCATCTTCTGCTACATTTTCACTTCAAATGCTGTATTTTCCTATATCTGTTTAATCTTCCACTAATCATTTCTAGAGATTTACAGACTTAGAGTTCACTCCACTCTCACACTTATTATCTACACACGATGCTTGTTTCATGTGATCTTATTGATGGTACCTCACAGGTTATTAATTAATATGAAAGGTCTTTAAATTAAAGGAACCATCCCATGATTTTTACCTATTGAAAACTAAACTAAATACTGTAAAGTAAAAAAAATGGTACAAGGTACACATACACACAACTGCATAAATACATCCACCTACCCACACCCACACCCACATTAACAAACACATACACACACACATTAACAAACACATACACATAAACATATACATATGCATACAAATAGACAAATACACACATTTACAAAAGCATATACACATACATTTACATGTACACAACTACATACATAAATGCATATAAACATGTACATATAAATATATATTATATATATATACACATATGTTTATATATATGCTGTGGGTTGTCTTTCTGTACTCTGAATATGTGTTGCTCCCACTGGTTAATAAATAAAGCTGCTTTTGCCTATGACAAGATAGAATAGAGCCAGGTGGGAAATCCAAGCAGAGATACAGAGAGAACAGGGCAGAGTCGGGGAGATGCTAGCAAGCCACCCAAGAAGGAAGCAAGATGTGAAAGTACTAGTAACCACTGACCACATGACGATACACAGATTAATAGAAATGGGTTAATTTAAGATGTAAGAACTACCTAGTAATAAGTCTGAGCCATAGGCCAAACAGTTCGTAATTAATATTAAGCCTCTGACTGGTTATTTGGGAATAAGAGGGTGGGAGAGATTTGTCTGTCTACGTATACATACACAGTTAACCATAAAATGAAGTCCTGAAATGTTTGTGTCTGTTTTAAGTCTTCTATGATACATACGATCTTGAAACAATTTAGGTATAGCATTTTAAGGAGAATAAGATGTCTTAATGATTTTAAATTCATGAAATCTTGCAAAGTTGTGAAATGTTCTCACTATGTATAAAACATTGATTTTTTTTCATTTGCAAGTTTAGGTTGTTACTTTTGTGACACATTGATCAATGTAAAATTGTAGTACCAGAGATTGGTTTTAGGAGAATATATTTCACTGTATTCTTTCAAGGAGTATTTCTTCTTCAAAATGTCACCTTACGTCTCCATGAATTATTTTCTTAAAATTGAAATGATAGAAATTTAAAAAGCAAGCAAACAAAACCCCTATCATTTTTTATAATGGTTCACAGAAGGTCATTAGTATATGGGAAAAAAATTCTCAGCTTACTTACTGTTGCTGTAATAAAATATCCTGAGGATGGCAACTTCAGGGAGAAAGGGTTTATTTTACCTCACAGTTCCAGGTGACAGTCCATGGTGGTGGGGAGGTTACAGCAGAAGTTTGCAGGATCTAGCTGTATCTCATCCATATCAGAACAGAGAACAATGAAATCATGCATGATTGCCTGACTGCCCAGCTCCCTGTGTCCTTTTCCTTCAGTCCAGAGCTAAACCCATAAAATGGTGCTACCTATATTCAGAGGAAGTCTTCCCACTTCAATTAACCTAGTTAATAAAATCCTCCCAAGACATGCATGATTCCAGCCTAACCTAAACAATTCTTCATTAAGACTACCTTCCCAGGTGATCCAAGATTATGTGATAATTAAAATTAACATTCATACATGTACATGCTAATTTTTTTCTAAGTGTGGTCCTAGAAAATGCTGGTTCTCCTAGAATATTTATTCATTTATTCATAAAAGCATAGCATCTAAATGCATTTGTCTCGAATTTATTATATAAACATAAGCTGATCCCCAGAATGCATATAAAGCTTTATGGAATAGAATAAAGTTCTACCTTGGGTACTTGAAAACAACCTAGAAGATGGAGCAAACTCACCTGGGATATGTGGATTCTGCAAAACACCACCACCCAAAGTTGTCCTCTGACCTCCACACACATATGACAGTTCACTAACCACACACACACACACACACACACACACACACACACACACAAGAGAGAGAGAAAGAGAGAGAGAGAGAGAGAGAGAGAGAGAGAGAGAGAGAGAGAGAGAGTGAGAGTGAAATGGTCATAATAGCTTTCTTGTAAAATCTGGAATAATTTTTTTCAAGGAGAAGACTGCCTTTGAATGGTTGCTGCTTATTTATGTCAGTTTCTCTGTATCAATATAGTTTAAGGAAGAAACTATCCTGATTTCCAGCTCTTTAAAATTTAGAGATAAAAGTGAGATTTGCTGAGGAGAGATGGATGTGTGACTTATCTCCGCAATCAAAGCCTCCTGTTCTCACCTCTCCCCATGCTTCAGAGAGTAGCTTCCAATGTTCTTCCTCTCCGGACACCATCCCACCACCAGCAGAACAGTTAGTTTTTGCCCAGTGGGCAGTGAAATGACATTGGCTTTGAGCAATCAGATCTGATTATCCTAGCTCCATTGACACTTGAGAACATTAGGAGGGAAGCCACTCAGAAATTAAAGAAAAGCAAGAAAGGCGGCTGGAAATTTTTGTAATGCATAGTAAATATTCAAAGCATTTATTTCTTTCTTATCATCCTGCCCAATTACCAGAGCAGATGGAAGGAGGAAAAATTAATTGAATGGAAATTCAGAACAAATGGAATGTTTTCAAAAACTTCACTGAAGTAGCAATGATGAATATGTTGATTCAGTGGCAATACAGGGCCCTTGTGACTAATACACTGTTTTGTGCGATTGTTAATTTGAGTGCCGAGAGTTTGTAGCTTTTATAACTAACCTTTGACCCACAGAGAGCAACATCCACACAGCAGAGACTGTACAGATAAGTACACACAGCTTAATGTGTGTCATGCTTGGAGTAGAAAGCAGCTGTAGCCAAGTCACATACCTCTTCTTTCCTCCTCTCATCTCTTCTCTCCTCTCCTCTCTTCTCTTCTTCTCCCTTCCCTTCTCCCATTCTCTCTCCTTCCTTCCTCCTTGCCCTCCCTTCCCTCTCCTCTCCTCTTCACTTCTGTCCTCTCCTCTCTTCCCCTCTCCCTGCTTCTCTGTCCTCCCTTTCCACTTATGCCCCTTTCTCTCCCCTCTCTTCCTGTCCTCCTCCTCCCCCATTCCCTCTCCTACTTTTCATCTCCTCTTCATCTGCCTACTGTCTGTCTCTAGTCATTTATCTATCCATTTCTTCCATTCATCTGTAGATAAATATATGTACATGCAACTGTATGCATTACCCTCTATCTATTGTTTAAAATTTAAACAACAGTAGAAATAGATATAGATTTAGATTTAGATGCATATGCCTACAAGGAATCACATAATAAGAGAAAAGTCTATGTTTAGGAAGCATAATAAAATAATCCCAAGAACACACCTTGTTCCCAGGCTATGTAGATTTTGACCCTAGTTTGAGGGCGAAATGATTGACTGCTGTTAGGTGACTCCATGAACATTGCTATGCTGTTTCCATTTCCTGGAATAGCAACAATGACCTATAATTCCTAGAATAGCTGTGGGAGGGAGCTTTCATGGAAGCAAAGCTCTCTGGAGATTCCTTTGCTAGCTCTGATGAACTAATGTTTATCACTTAATAAATGAAGTGGAGAGATGGGACCAGAAGCCATAGAGTATTAAGAAAGATAGTGGCTGGGATTCAAAGGATGGAAGAGACTTGGATAATTGAGGAGAAAGTGGTGGGAATTTTAGCAAAAGGGATAACACTATATAGAAATGTTGCACCTGCTCTGGGAGTATTACATAACATCAGGTCTGCCTAACTAGAAGTAGAATAAAACTAGTCATTTTACATACTTACGTGAAAAATATATATGACTTGGGTTAAAATTCTTTCTGAATATCATTCCAAAATTCTGTATTCTTCCATTGGACATTGATCAATCATCATGTATAAAGAGCTTCCCCTCCACCTGAGGTATTTGGTGTCTGCATTGCAGCTTTCTCAGAACACAAAGCCTTTCCCCAGTGGTGTGAATCTGAGGGTGGGCATTACTGCTGTGGGATGGTCTGTATGTCAAACATGTTGCTTATTGGTCAATGAATAAAACACTGATTGGCCAGTGGTCAGGCAGGAAGAAGTATAGGCGGGACAAGGAGGAGAGAATTCTGGGAAGTGGAAGGCTGAGGAGACACTGCCAGCCGCCACCATGACAAACAGCATGTGAAGATGCCGGTAAGCCACAAGCCATGTGGCAAGGTATAGATTTATAGAAATGGATTAATTTAAGCTATAAAAACAGTTAGCAAGAAGCCTGCCACGGCCATACAGTTTGTAAGCAATATAAGTCTCTGTGTTTACTTGGTTGGGTCCGAGCGGCTATGGGACTGGCAGGTGAAAGAGATTTATCCTGACCATGGGCCAGGCAGAAAAACTCTAGCTACACATTACTTCCTTGATGCGATGCTATTTTAAAGCAGTACATTCCTGTTTTCCTGTAGATTCATGCCATATCAAGTTTCTTAAGTTTGGGGGAAATGTGGTTTGCTTAGATCAGAAGTAGACTTGGATAGTCATTGTTTCATCAATAGTGATGTGGTTATCTTGCTAAGCCTGTACGTATCAGGAATATCAGGACTTCAGCAGATGCAGCTCCACTGTCATTATTGAAGAAAACTCATTGTGTTACTATAACTCAGCCAATAACAACCGAATTGAGATTTGAACCTGTTCATTTGACTTCAGGAACTGGGCAGAGGATAGATAATTTTTGTCTTATGATGGGTCCCCCTTCTTTCACACAGCTCTGTGTCTTTCTTGTTTATGCCATTTGGTGCCTGTGTTTCTCCAGAGATAGACCATTTCCCCTTTAGTGGAAGGCTTCCACGCTCACTAGTTTTCATCAGGCTGATGAGGCCCTCCCATTCCCAACTCAAACAGCAAAGGGGAATTCAAGGAGCATAGCTGTCGACATGTGGCCAGCTGCTTAGCTGAGAGCTGTATATAGCAAAGACATTCTTTAAAAAGCACTCTGTTAAGTGTACCTCTGCATATATTGTAAAACAAATAATAAAAAAAAATTCACTGCCACCATTTAAGTGCCTGCTTGTCATAGAATGATCTCAACTGTCAGTTTGTGCATTTATTTAGAACATTATGAAGCTTTCAATTTTATCTGTCAATCCTGTGACAGTGCTGAACTGTGGGCTCCTGCTGAGTGATGTTGCAACTTGTTATACTGACTATTACTTAAAGTAGAATTATATGGCACTTAAATAATTAAGTTATTAATATTTTCTTTTAAATGTTTATTATATGATATAAGACTGTTTCCATGCACATATATAATGTATGTTGATCATCTCTCTCCCATATCCCAATACTTTTTCCATTCACTTTTCTCCCTAACCCATTATTCCTTTCTGTTCCCAGTTTCATTTTGATTTTCAGGTCATCAACTCACATATAAATGTATGTATCTGTAAGTTCCAGGACCTATCAATGAGAAAAGTAAGGTGGTTTTGGTTATTGGAATTGTCTTATTAACATTCTTAGTAAATATCTACTTTTGGGTGCTTTTTCTCATTGTCTGGATGTGAAGCAAAAACGTACTTGATCTTTTGGACACATGGACAGTTGTGACTCTTTCTATCAGGATATGGAGTATATTAAGAATCAATTCTCAAATAACATTTTTATTTACATGTATTGTATGATTATTCAAACAAAAATTAGTTAATACATCAATACCTAGATATAAATATTCTATTTATATCTCAGCTTTATTTAGGAGATATATTTAAACTTTCCAAGCATCTGCCCTGAGTTTTATTTTTATGGGTCACTGTCTAGTGTTGAGCTACTCCTAAGATCTTTCTTAACAATCTTGGTAGTTGAGTCTGTCCCCAGGCCATAGTCTTTTGCCTGCTTTTTACATACTCATGAACCATATTTCATTGTACCAAAAGCAACATATCCATAAAGACACTTGGCCCAAAAAGGACATTAGAAAGAATTGGGGCTAGAGTTATGGTTCAGTCTGTAAAGGTAAGGCTCACAACCAAAGAGAAAGAGTTAGATTCAACTATGACACAGAAAGATATTTGCATATCATGCTTCAGTCCACTGGGTCTTCATTAAAAATGCAGAGTTCTGCTGGTGTCTTAGACTCAACTGCTTAAATAACATATATAGCAAACATATACTTTATCAATTTCTAGACACTCCCTTAGCTCAGTATAGAAAATACATAAAAAACAATTTGGACTGTTATATATTAAGGATTTATGCAAAATATATTGCAGTAGTGCAATCTACTGGATGCACTAGATTGAAGGACTATCCTTGATATATATGGATATATATATATATATATATAAAGATATGAAGTAAGACTATCATGTATATATTATACCATCCAAAATATTATGATAATATAACTGTTTTGGTTTTGCCCCTATCTAGTTCCTAATTAAATTCCCATTATATGAACTACCAAACTGTCTAACCTCCTTTAACTTCTCCTACTTTATGGGATGCCATCAACCTACAAACGAACATAAAAACAGTAGATATAGCTTACCACTTTTCACAATTGCTTTAGAGAATTATTATTATAGAATTTCTCTTTCTCCATGTTTTACTTTCTTCGTGTGTACATCCACCCCCACTCTCTTTCTCTCTCTTCAAGTAGAAGCCACTACTCTCTCCAATGTCACAGAGATTCTATAGGAAAGACATGGGAAATGCTGTGTTGAACAATTGTGTCTAATGAGTAGGGAACATTTCTATATTAGTCAGATTTTCTGTCACTTTGAGAAAATACCTTAGTGAACAGTTTAAAAGCAGTAAGTATTTATTTGGGTTCACAATTTCAGAAATGTCACTTGTAATTAGTTGAATCCATGCAATTGACCAAAAACCTCATGGTAGGGAAAGTGTGTGGCAGAAGACAACTATTCACATTGTGACAGATAGAAAACAGAGGATAAGTTTGGGACCAGGAGGAACGTCCCCAAACCCTTCCATGCCTCCAATGCCCTATTCCTACTGATTAGGCCCCACCGCCAAATGGCTCCATAGACTCTCAAAACACCCCCACCAGTTCAGTTATAGGAATTCATGACATAAGCCTGTGGGGAAAATTTCAGACTCAGACTACAGCAGATTTTTATTGTTTGATTGTTTGTTTATTTGTTTTACTGTACAAGAATGCTAATTTATTCTTTAGGCATCCAGTCGCAGAAAAGGAATGAGATGTGTCAAGAATCACTATATTATTTGACATTGATTTTGATTTGATTTGTGAAAGATTATGACTATTATAGTGACAACAATGGTAATAATGAAGAGATAGCTTTTCTCTTAAATCAAAGAAGTGAGGAAAGTTAAAAGTTAAATAATCTACTATAGGATAGAGGTGGCTGCCAAATAGCTGAGGAAGTGAAAACACTAGCCCAGTGAGTGGAAATGGGGAAGGTGTTCTAAGCCAACATTCTCAGGCTTGTGTTATACAGCATTGCTTTCCTGTGGTGTGCTCTCTTATTTGGTCTTTCCATTTTAAGATAGTTTCTGGTTTTTAAGGCGGTATGGGAAAAAATATTTGACAAAGGGAATTTGAAGATGAAACTCAAAACAATACTATTTGAGAAATACTCACAAATAGAATAAGATATTTTGGCCTTAGATATGTGAACATTTGAGACTATATCTTACACAGGACACTAATTCATGTCTCTAATCATATCTTATCATCTTGCCATAGATAAGCTTGCACCTGGAGAGACATCTCTTTTTGTTTGTTTTTCAGTGTAACTCTTAGCCAGCCTTAAAAATAAAATGAGCCTAACTCAAACACTTGAATAGTTTCCAATTGTTTAAAATATTTAGGTCAAATAATTATCTTTAAAATGGAATAACACCTCTGCAAAAGGCAGCTGTGTAAAAACTATTAACATTTAGAATGCCAGGTTTTTATTTACACAACACAATTGTAAAATGAATTGTGTCTAATATCCTTTGTGCTATAGTGTTAAAATCCAGCAGTTTTATGACAGAAGAAAAATATTTTTCTCCTGTGAAGCAAAGAAAGGGGCCAAGAAGCCACAAAGTTTGGAAAAATTGAATAGGTACACTTCTCTATTTAGAAACACAAATTTGTATGGACATCAGAACTTATATAATTTTGTCCAAATAAGATTTACTTTAAATATGAAGAGAAAAATAGTCTATGTTCAAATAATGAGACTTCCTACAATAAGAAGCTGAATTATTCTGCAAGATTTAGAATGCATTTTTTTGCTATTTTGTGATAAGAACACTGTCTCTATATTTCACATTTCCTATTTTAATCTATTTTATGACCTAAATATAACTTAACAAAACATGTCTTCTTTCAATTAGTGAAACTATATTTATGTGTACTTCTATTTACTTTGTGTCATTTTCAGGACCTTAATTGTTTTTATAATGAATGAATTTCCTTAAGCCAATTTAGCATGGGTTACTCAATGCCTACGGTATGCCCCCTATGATCGGTTATCTAAGTCACAAATGGAAATGAATTTAGGCCAGCACACCCTATACAGTCTCCAGTGGGACAAATGAGGTGGTCCTTTGACTCTATCTTTGTAAGTTTAAAGGGATTATATTGAATATTCTTTCAGAATTTTCCCAAAGATGGCATCATTAAAAATACACAAATCAGTAACAATTGCACTGAATTGCATAAGTTGATGTAGATACCAGATTGAGTTTATGAGCTGAGAGATATGTGAAAGTTAGTCCAGCTGTGTTGCAGGCTCATGGAGACTGCACAGCAGAATACCTGGGAACTTCACCTACTATATTACTTATTGAGGGTCTTCTTACACTTAAGGATCTACACTCTTTGTATCATGTCTTGCAGCTCCAATGTATTTTTGAGATTTTGCTACTCTTATTGTGTCCTTTACAACAGATAGAAAGTAAGAACTCAGCATTTAGAAGAATTTCCACACAATTCCCAGTATAACCTTGACAAATTCATGGCTGGCCCCTGTGGGAGTAAGACCATTGTGTAATCATATTTCCTGCAGGCAAAGCCACTCATGAACAATATACTAGCAAATAAGCAGAAGCATGATTTCTTGAACACAGAATGAACAAGTCTACAGAACTGCAATGCAAACTTTAAAAGTGGGGTTAGTTACAACACTACTTTATTTTATATTCCCATGTTGATATGGCAGTCCTACTATGACACACGTCCAGTAACCTGTAATGTCTCCAAACTATGCACAGGGAGAAGAAGCTGATGGATAAACACCATTTAGCATATGGGGTGTTAGGTTTCATGATGAATAAAAGGAACCACTTATTCTCAAGAAAATGTTTCAACATGATGCTAAGTGCAAACTTTCCATTAACTAAAGTTTCAAAATGCTTCAGTTGCCAAAGCATGCTTGGGAATGAATGTAGTGTCATAATGCTGCTATCATTTAGATAAAAAGAAAAAAAAAGTTTTAAGGCAGAGATGTTTAGAGGTGTTAAAAATGGCAGTACCTGCTAAGATACTTGATTATTATATTAAAATCTATTAAAATACGAGTAAAATAATTCAGCATATAGTTTCCATAAATTTAAAAAATCTAACTGATCTTTTAAATTCTTTGAAAATGTATTCAAACAAATGAAACGTATTTCTCATTTACATCAATGGGAAATGGAAAGACTCAAGACTAGCATGGAAAGAACTCAGTAGATGAAAAACAAACAAAACTATGCAAGTCCTGAGACATTTTTAACTTTTTAATCCAGAAATTCTGAATTGGAGAAAATGAAATAAGTATGACTAGAATCTTAGCTCTAATGCAAACTGAGAGCTACTTCACGTGTGTCTTTACAGATTGCTAAAGTCTTTGCCTAAAATCCATGTAGATAGGTTTGCATTTTTCTTTGTGTGATTCTTTGAAACTAATTACTTTTCATGCACAACTATAAAAACCTGAAAGCAATGAGCCATCTGAATAATTCTGTAACTGGATTAGGAGAATTATAACAAAATATTAGTGTTAGTCTATAGTGTTTGTTATTTCTTCAGATCTTTTGATTCTATTTGAAATTCTATTGCTAAGGATTGGAAAATTAGACAATGTCCTTTGATGAGAATCTCCTATGTATTGTCTTCTATTTTGTCAGTATTTTTTTCTCAAATTTTATGGGATTCACTTACTATGATTTTCTAAATATCATTTTCTCCTTACCAATATTACTGTTGGAAATTTGTTCATTATTGTCACTCTTTCTATAAAGCAATCAACAAGATCTGAATTATTCTTAGACAATAATTTATAAGCTCCTTTGACATGAATGAAAAGATTACATATGCAGATGTTGCTGGTTCCATTATTGAACACATAGACCCCTACCATTCAGACAAAGGCTTTTTATGGCATTCAAATAATTTTTGATTTTCTTTTTTTTAATTTATTTTATTTTATTTTACAATATAATTTAATTATACATATCAGCCACGGATTCCCTTGTTCTCCCCCCCCCCATTTTCCCCCCAGCCCACCCCCCATTCCCATCTCCTCCAGGGCAAAGACTCCCCTGAGGATTGAGATCAACCTGGTAGACTCAGTCCAGGCAGGTCCAGTCCCCTGCTCCCAGGCTGAGCCAAGTGTCCCTGCATAAGCCCCAGGTTTCAAACAACCAACTCATGCAATGAGCACAGGACCCTGTCCCACTGCCTGGATGCCTCCCAAACAGATCAAGCCAATCAACTGTCTCACCCATTCAGAAGGCCTGATCCAGTTGGGGGCCCCTCAGCCATTGGTTCATAGTTCATGTGTTTCCATTCATTTGGCTATTTGTCCCTGTGCTTTATCCAACCTTGGTCTCAACAATTCTCGCTCATATAGACCCTCCTCTTTCTCGCTAATTGGACTCCCGGAGCTCTACCCTGGGCCTAGCCGTGGATCTCTGCTTCCAGATCCCTCAGTCATTGGATGGGGTTTCTAGCACGACAATTAGGGTGTTTGGCCATCCCATCACCAGAGTGGGTCAGTTTGGGCTGTCTCTCGACCATTGCCAGCAGTCTATTGTGGGGGCACCTTTGTGAATTTCTGTGGACCTCTCTAGCACTTTTCTTCTTCCTATTCTCATGTGGTCTTCATTTATCATGGTCTCCTATTCCTTGTTCTCCGTCTCTGTTCTTGATCCAGCTGGGGTCTCCCGCTCCCCCAAGCTCTCTTTCCCTTGACCCTCGTACTTCATTACCCCCACTCACGTCCAGGCTGTTCATGTAGATCTCATCCATTTCTTTGCCATTTGGGCGATCCCCATGTCTTTCTTGGGGTCCTGTTTCCCAGGTAGCCTCGTTTTAAACTAACTAGATCCTATTTGTGAGTAGCAACACAAAGAGAAATAACCAGGGCTGGGGAAACAACTCAGTTGATAGTTTGCTTGTGGTGGAAGGCCTGAGTTGGATCTCCATAACCCAAATAATAAAAACCAGGGGTGGGGCAGGTGTTGGTGGCGCACAATTTTAATCCCAGCACTTGGGAGGCAGAGCCAGGCGGATCTCTGTGCATTCGAGGCCAGCCTGGACTACAGAATGAGTTCCAGGAAAGGCACAAAGCTACACAGAGAAACCCTGTCTCAAAAAACAAAACAAAACAAAAAAAACCCAAAAAACAAAAAAACAAAACAAAACAAAACAAAACAAAAAAACAGGAGTGGTGGTACATGCCTTCAATCTGACTGATGGGGAATCAGAAACTGTCAGATCCCTGGGGCTTGCTAGCCAGCAACCACAGCTGAATTTGAAAATTTCAGGTCCCAGTCAGAGACAGTCCCAGAAGATGAGGAAGATGGTGTCTTGAGGCATGATACTCTAAATGGACCTCTAGCCTCTACAGGCACATACTTATGTAGCAGCACATGTGCATATACAAACACCACACACACACACACACACACACACACACACACACACACACACACACACGCACACATGCCACATACACACACCCAGCACTCATCCACTCATCCACAAAAATGCATACAAACACACATCACCGGGTGAACCTTTAGGAAATAATGGCCATAAACTGAAACTCTTATACTCTATACCCAAGTGGTTAGACTACAGGAGCTGACCCCTTTCAAACTTTCCTTCTTTTTTTTTTTTTATCAGTTTCTTCCTTAAAAATTAAATTTGTGTTTATGAGATTCTGAGCAGGACTACTTACTGTATGGCAGTCCTGGCCTCATTAACATATTGATCCAGTTTATGTATTCAGTTTATTTTGAAAATTGTCATTGATCAGATAGTTTATTCAGGGGTTCAAATAACTTTCAGAGAAAATAAAATCCTTATTATTTCTTAAAATGCATTACTTACTCTGGTCCTTTCCAAATGACTGCTGAGTTCTGAGTTCACTGGATACGTAATATGGTGAGAAGCATAGGTTTATCTGCTTATGTGGATATTCTGCCGCCTTCTAGTATGCAAGATTTAGATAAGAAGCACTTGTTCTGTGTGATGTGTTCTCTAATTCTGTCCTGACACAGTCAGTGATGGCACTTTCAGGGTAGATGTAATGATATTACAACACTTACTATTGATTTGTAAATGAGCAACATAATACGCATTAATGATTTTGCCATTTACATTCTCTGTTAAAAGGATGCTGCTATAATAGAAAGTCTCCTTAATGAATTATTGTTGAAGATTTAAATTCTGTCCACTGACTTTTACCTATTTATTTCTTCTAGATTTTTCAATGATACATTCAACCCTGAAGGTACCCAGATGAATGTATGTGTCTGAGGATAAAGAATTTAGGTAACAGTCCCTGTAAATGTGCGTTTGTTGTGAATAAGGGTTTTCAGATTTGAAGGATTTTGTGATGATTACTCAGATGATAGTGGCAAGTGTATTTACAGGAAATAGAAGTTAAAATACAAATGCCAAGAGGAGAAGGGAACTGACTATGGTAACTGACGGAGTGAAAAACCAAAGCCATGGCAGGGTGGTGGTGGCGCATGCCTTTCATCCCATCACTTCGGAGGTAGAGGCAGGTGTTTCTGCAGGCTGGAGGCCAGTCTGCTCTACATAGTGAGTTCTGGGGCAGCCAGGAATAAAACTCTGTCTCTAAAAACCAAATTTTAAGAAAAGAGAGAAAAAGACAAACCAAAGCCGTGGAGCCACCTGAAACTGAAAAAAGAAAGGACTGCTCTCCCTGGAGATGTGGGGCATCACAAAGTGTCCAAAAACTAGAATGTGTTATGAAGTCTCGCATGCAAGACTACAAATGTGAAATACCTTTGCTCCCCAATAAGAATGGAAAACTAAAAATCTATTTTTAAGGCTCCTGTCTTCTAACGTCGCCACCAATTTTTGCATCTGTTTATTTCCTTTGGTTTTTAGTTCCTCCCTCAGTGCAAGTCCAAGTGCCTCTCTGATGGACACATCTATTATTCTCACTTTCTTATCTCTTCTTCATAACTGTAACAAAGCTTGCATCTCTAGGAACCTACAGAGTTTTTAAATGACTTTACATTTTTCCCTGTTCCGAGCTATTAAAAATTAACTGTAGAGGTTAATAGCCAGAGGGCCTTTTCTTTCGTATTAATGTTCTAGGGCTAGCTCACAGTAAATCCTTGTTGGTTCACAGGCTGTATTTTTCTGACCTCTGAGGTAGGGATGCTTGTGGCATTACAGTTATCTTTAACTATCACTAATCCAAACCTAAAGCCACAAAATTTTGTAGATAAAATTAAATTGGATGGAAAAGGTAGCTGACCTTTAGATAAAGTCATTCGAAAGAATTTCAGTTAGTTGTGACAAAATAAAGAAATATAAACGTAAGGCCTCTCCACTGGGAGAGCCGATAACTGACAATGAAGACACTTCTTCCTCTACATTCAGTCAGTTTATTATCAAGAGAAAAATAATCCCATGGTAAGCCCAGTGTGCCTTCTATATGTTTCCTGCTTTGAAATAGGAACCCCATACCTGAAGAGAGGAGGAGGACGAGGAGGAGGAGGAGGAGGAGGAGGAGGAGGAG